>CABHPQ010165080.1:4351-21067 GCA_902168405.1 Peromyscus aztecus | reverse complement strand
ACACACACACACACACACACACACACACACACACACACACACACACAATCCCTACACTATTTCAGTGCCTTCTTCTGCTATTTGTCTTCTCCAGCTATGTACCCAGCTTTTGTCAATCAAGCTCACTGTTCATGCGATGCCACTGTGTGTGAAGGGAAGCACTTTGTGGATTCCAGTGACCTCCCTAAAGCCATGTGTTGCTGATGGTCAACATGCAAGCTTCTCTTGCCTGCTTCCATGTAGGGATTCACTATTTTACCCCAAAGTCTCTTCCAAATAATGTGAAATGAACCATTTTTTTTTAAATGTACATTTCAGTGGCATTGGCTGTGTTGGATAAGAATCTTCTATGTCAGACTCCAAACATTTCCATCATTCCACAAGGAAACCCTTTCCCTACCAAGTCCATCCCCTACCTCTGCCAGTAGGTTCTTGTGATGTGTGTGTATGGGGGAGGGTTCTTCACAAAAGATTATATGAAACTATTCTGAGGAGGTTTGTAAAGTCTAAATTCAAAGAGCATAGGAGCCTTCTTACTTCTCTTCATGTGAGAACAGCTTTCTGAAAGGCCTTTTCATCTTCCTATTCCTTCCAGTCAGGTAGTATTCCAGCCACACACCCACCAGCTGTTTTACTTCTCATGCCACTAATTCATGAGAACAAAGGTACCATAAGGCTTCTGGAAAGGATCCCGCAGTGCCTGACATTCTGAGCCTCCCCCTAATTCCATAGTTTGGAGATCAAGATAGGCTCTTACCCTTTGCTTCTCTGGGTCCACATATCGAATTCCGAAGTAGTCCTTCTCCAGCAAGCTGTAGTAGTTGCAGATGTGTTCAATAAGAAACTGCCCTTTGGTCTCCCTCTGTAAAAGAAGTACATTTAAGTTACAGCCAGAGCTCACATACCCATTCCTATCCCATTCCCAGCAGGTCTTTCTTATCCAGCTGTGTCTGTATTTAGAACAATGGATTTGATCACTTTAGACACTGGCATAAGGGTTTCCAATATTGTTTAATTACAACCTCCTTAAGCAACAGAGTTTACTAAGTGAGCAGATTAGTAATTTTCTGGTTGTTGTAACCAAGTAAGTGACAAGAAGCAACTTAAAGTAGGAAAGCTTTATTTTTATTTGTGATTCAATGGGATACAGTCCATTCTAGTAGGAAAGACACGGCAATCAATGTGGGACTGAGTGTGCACATCTAGATCAGGGAAATAGAAGGGTGAAAGAAAGCACAGCTAAGAAAAACAAACAATCCAAATAACAAAACAGAAAAAAAAACAAAGAAAGCCACCTCAAACTCCTACCACAGAAGCCCACTTCCTCCAGTGAAGCCCCAGATCCTAAAGGTTTCACAAACTCTTCTAATAGCACCACCATCTGGGAAGAAAATGTTAAAACACATTAGCCTACAGGGACGTGTGACATTCAAATGACAAGAGTGAGCCAACACACACACATGCACACACACACACACACATACACACACACACGTTAGCATATACACACTTTAAATCACAAGAAAACCCGAAAGTGGAATCAATGGTATACATAGCAATATCTTACATAAGTACCATGTGCTCTTGTGTGTTCTATTACAGGTCATTTAATTTTCTTTACAACATTTATAACTGAGAAAACATTTCACCTTCAGTATCATGTGGGGACCCACAATTTACAATTTACAGTGCCTCTGACTCCTTGCTCTACATGGTTTCTGTTATTCACCCATTTAGTTTTCTGAGAAAACTGAACCACAAAATAATTCACTGACTTGTCTAATATTACACAATTTGCATGGATCAAGGTAGGATCTCAGTCACAGAATCTGGGTGTGGAATGTGGATTTCTGCCCAACCCCATTGTCATTCTGGCATATTCTGAGATCATTAAGAGACTCAATGTGCAGTGAAAGACATTAGAATATCATGACTCCCACTAGCAATGTTGTGAAATTCAGTTTCTTCAGGTGAGAACCACGATAAATCAAAAGAGAAGAGCATACTTCAATAAGGTTGCTGACAAGGGATTGGAGAGATTGACTCAGTGATAAAGATTGTCTGCTGCTCTTGCAAAGAACCTAGAGTTGGCTCCTAGCACCTATACTGTAGCTCACTACTGTCTGTAACTCTAGTTCCAGGCAATCCATTGCCTTCCTCTGGTCTCCTTTGGCAGCAGGCACATAGACAGACAGACAGATGAAACACATATCATACATATAAAATAAAACAAATAAATATTTTTGTTTTAGTTGTTGACAGATCTATGAACTACTTTATGATCAATAAAAAGAAATTTTAAAATTTAAGAGCTTAATGGGTCATTGTTCCAAGATATTAGAAACAGTTTTAGGCCGAGTGTGGTGACACATGCTGTCTTTAGTTACTGTTCTATTGTTGTGCAGGGGACATAATGACCAAGGAAACTTACAAATGAAAGCATAATAGAAAACTTGCTTACAGAGGATGAGTATATGATCATCATCATGACAGGGACAAGAGAGCAAACAAGTGGGTATGGCATGGAAACAATAGCTGAGAGCTTACATCTTATTCATCAGTCAGAGAGAGAGAGAAAGAGAGAAAGAGAGAGAGAGAGAGAGAGAGAGAGAGAGAGAGAGAGAGAGAGAGAGAGAGAGAGAGAGACTTGGCATGCATGCACTTTTGAATCCTCAAAACCCACCCCCAGTGACACACCCCACTCCAACAAGGCCACACCTCTTAATCCTGCCCCAAACAGTTCCACCAACTAGGAACCAAACACTCAAATATATTAGTCTGGGAGTCCCGTTTTTCACCCAAGCCTCCACACATGTCTTTAGACACAGCACTCCAGTCTAAAGCAAGATGATCTTTGTTAGTTCAGGCCAGCCTGGTCTATATATTGAATTGAAGGCTAGCCAGGCTGACACACTGAGATGTCAAAAGAGGGAGTGGTGCCCATTCTTCCTTCACTCTCCAGGACCTAGCTGGGTGAATCCTTCTATTCCTCTAGTACAAACACCCTACCTATCCCATCCCCACAGAGTCAGCCCAGCTTTTACATCCAGTACCCGGGCCTTTTCTTACCATCCCTCCCCGTGCAACAACTAACCTCTAGGCTTTGGCCAGGACCTATCCTCCTAACCTGCCTACCCTGATACATAGGCCCCTCCCACATCACTTCCAATCTCTCCACTCAACCACATCCTACACATCCTTCTCTAGGATGTAGCTCAGTGACTCCTGATTTCCCTTCTAAGCACACTCCTAAGCTCCTTCATAGATAGCTAGTGTCATACATACTGTGCCCCAGACTAGAAAGGGTACCCTTGACTGGACTGCAAGCAAACTCTATGCTTTTGCCAGGACTCATCCTGGCTGATCCTGACCAACAGCTCCCTTCTATACCACAACCACCTCGCCATATGGCCAGATGCTGCTTTAGGATCTAGCCAGGTGAGTCCTTTTGTTCCTCGCCACCACACACTTTCCTCCAAACCCCACATCGATGCCCACACTCCAGGTTTGGACTAGAATGCACATTCTACATATTAGCCCAGTTACCTATGTCCTTCTTACTTCATTCTAGCTAAGGTATAACCAACCATTAGGCCCAACCAGATGTGCACTTCTCTCATGCTCCAATCTGCTTTCTTCATGTCAGACATAGAACTAATAAAAGAAGTCCACAGGCACTGATACCATTGGGAAGACACAAACAACATGAATGATCACAAGAATACTACTGGCACCAGCGCACACAAAATCAAACAACCAACCAAACAAACAAAAAACCACCAGTCCTGTATAATTTTTTTTTTGAGGGGGTGATTTCAAGACAGAGTTTCTTTGTAGCTCTGGCTGTCCTGGAACTTGCTCTGTAGACCAGGCTGGCCTCAAAATCAGAGATCTGCCGGCCTCTGCCTCCCAAGTGTAAGGATTAAAAGTGAGCGCCACCACTGCCCGGTTTTCCTGTAGAATTTCTTGCCAATAAGAATTACCTCTATGAATCACAGGACACATAACTTAACAGAACAATCATAAACTTCATCAAAGATTTCAAAGAGTTTAAAGAAGACAAAAAGAAACAGCTCAATGAAATTAAAGAAAAAGAACCTAAAGAGAACAAATGTCAGGGTAATGTACAAGAAAACACAAACATAAGGGTGATGGAAATGACTAAGACACTTCAGGATTTGAAAATGGAATTCAGTAAAGACATAGAATCACCGAAGAAGATGCAAGCTGAAATGAAGATGAAATTGAAAACCCCAGTAACCCAACTAGAAAACTCAAAGCAAAGGCTTACAGGTAGAATAAATAAAGCAAAAGATAGAATATCAAGACTCAAAGGTAAAGTAGAAGATGAAGAGTAATAGGCAGAGAATATGTAAAAAGAAAAAAACATGAAATGAATATACAAGAAAAGCAGAACACCATGGAAAGACCAAACTTTTGAATTATAGGAATCCATGAAGGCCAAGAATCCCCAGTCAATGAATGGGACTAGATCTTCCTCAAGATCATAGAAGAAAACTTTCCCAAACTAAGGATATGTATATACTCATACAGATACAAGAGACAAACAGAATGCTAAATGGACAAGACCAGAAATGAAAAACCCCATGACATATTGCAGTTTAAAAACTAAGTATACAGAAAAAGAACTATAGGCCAGTATCCCTGATGAACATAGATTATTCAATAAAATATTTGCAAACCAAATATAGACATAAATAAAAAATATTATTTACTGTAACCAGTTGGCTTTATTCCTGAAATTCAGGAATGGGTTACCATGAATACATCAATAACCTACATGAAGGAATTTAAACAGATGCAAGAAAAAGCCTTTTGAGAGAATCCAATCTGCTTTCATGATAAAAGTCCTTGAGAAAAGACTAGAGTTAACATACCTCAACACAATAAAGGCAATATAGGTAAAACCAATAGCCAACACCAACACAAATGGAGGGAAACTTGAATCAATCCCACTGAAGTCAGGAAATTATCCAATGATATATTGAATGCTATAACCCTGACCCCAAAATAGAAATATTGCATATTCTTTTCATCTGAGATTTTGAACTCCAAATCTTCACATGGGAATACATATGCCGGGGTAAACACAGAAACCAGTAAAGTAAAAATGGACCACTGTTGGGAAGAAGATAAAGGAGAAATTAAAAGGGAATAGCAAGGTACAGTGGTCTGATGGGGGAAATGGAAAAAAATGAGTGGGAGGGCTCTAACTATGGAAAGGGTGATAGATAAATACAGAAAATGGTGAAAGGAGGGCTATAAAAACATTGAGAATATCTGAAAAATTCATAATAAGCTATAATATTAATTATGACCTAAAATACATACAATACACAGAAGTTAGTTTTTAAATACACATACATAGTTTAAATGAAGTTTTCCCATCTGAGTTTTCAATGCCCCCGCCCCAAGAACAACAGACCATCTAATAAACACCATCACTGGGCTTTAGGAGCCCTCATTTGATTGTTAGGTGAGGTTTGTTCATAGGACTATCAAAACAACACAGGCCCAGAAGACACTGAAGTGATTCTGATCTGAATGTCTCTTCTCTGAATACTACCTTTCGTGTACCAAAAGATGCAAGCTTAAAAAGAAGGGAAGCTACCAATGGTCCTACCCTACCTCACAACAAAGAGCAATATAGCACAAAAACCCTAAGGGATCGATGGTGGCATGCATACTTTGGCAGTAATCAACAGCACTCTAATTGGACTGAGGGCCACCTCTACAAGAGGAAGAAACTATGCGTGGTACTGGAAACCTGACAACTACCAAGGGCTAGTGAAGCCATTGATCTTGGAGGAGAACCTACAATTGCCACTATGCTAAACTGCCATAACTTCTAACTACATTCTAAATATTTATCCTTATACCCACAGGTAAGTGTAGTTCTCATTCCTCATCATGGAAACTTTTCTTTGCAATAGAAAGAGATCATTACATAAAACTACAGCTAACCTAAATTGAGAGTTATAGAGCCCAGTCCAAACCTGATACATCTACAAGACAACTCCTGCACACAAGTGTTAGGGTTCACAGTGGAAGATGTGGTGGAAAGTAGTAAGGGCCAAAGGAACAGGTAGTTTGTTGTGATGGGAGCTACACCCATGAAGTCTCACCACCATGACTGCGTAAATATGACCTGAACAAAGATATTTCCAATAGACATGCTAACATGAATGTCTGAAAGCCCAGGAGGCCTCAAGTCTACAGAAAAACTTCAGACAACTAAGAAATTCTGAGAACAGGAGAAGTAGTCTTCTCCAGGGAAGAGCACATCAATTTTATTCAACACCAAATGGTCAGTCCTGGAAACATATACATACAAGTACCATTATACCAACTGAGTGATAGTTGTATTTACATATTTAGGAATATAGACAGATACATAGATATTGATGATAGATGGATAAATGATAGATACATAGATGATAGGTAGATAAATGACAGATGATAGATAGACAATAGATAGATGATAACAATAGTTAAAGAAAGAGAGGTCATGGATTTGAAAGGAGGGCTACACAAGAGGGCGGAAAGGCAAGAGGAATATTATGCAATTATAGTATAAACTCAAAAGCTAAAAAAGTAGCTTTAAAAAGAGAGACTATTTTGCTCCATGCTCTACATAATGGCATTTAACAAAATCATATTACTAGCAGCTGAGCAAGTTATGATTAATAAGGCAGCCCTTGGCCTGAGTTTACTAAAAATATCCTGGGGCGTATAAGGTGGTGCTATGATCTGAAGCTTCTATTGTTTTCCTGAAACCAAGTCCCAGTTGCTTGTATGAGTTGTGAGGCTTTATTTCTTTCTAAGAAGACAAAGATAAATTATCAAAATAAATTTCATCATAAAATTTGGTAATTGTTTTCTAAATCTGCTCACTGAAATGACAAATTTTGCCTTTGGATAGCTGAATTCAATGTCCAAAATAGTCTAAACTCCTTTGAGCTTAAAGAAATTGAACTTGTTCCACTAACTGAATGTAACAGAAGCTCATCATTTGTGATTGATTGCAAGCTCTCTGCATGTGATTCTAGAATAAGCAACTACATCTTATCACATGTGAGATAAATTTTAAAAAGTGGGTCAATAATTCTTCACAAGAAATCAAAAAGAACTTGCTTTTGCATAACATACTTGGATTTCTTTTTTCTCCTAAGGGAAGAACCTGGTTTGTTGCTATCTCTAATTTCTAAATTTCTGTTTATAGGTCATATTCTATCCCTAAAATGTTCTATGAATTTTTTAGCAACTTAAAAAAAAACCTCTTAGACTATTTTTAGTGAATGACCACAGTAACCAGTATATAGCCCTCAGCAACATCTCCTTAAGACTATTCAAGACCCTTGAGATCAAATAACTACTGCAAACACTGTAATGACTAGAATATGTAAATGTGACTGTAGCAAGGGTAATTAATTTCTATAAAAGCAGATCAGGCCAATGGGAATGGAGGTCCTTAAAGGATTTTATATATATATATAATATATATATATAATATATATCAAAATAATATAAAAACAGGTAAATATTCTGTGTTAAAAATCTTCAAGCAATTCTTTTATGAAGGTTTCCCATTGACTATGTTGTGATATGGACTGCTTGTTATAGTCTTCAGTAAGATTAGTGCAGAAATTCACTTTTATGTTTTCTACTGGGATTGCTTCAGAATAGATGGGGAAAACAAACCTAGAACCCATTCCAGAGAGTGTTTGCTCTGATCCAAAGTGGCACCATATTTGGTTTCATGTGGTTTAACTCAGAGGTCTAAAAATGTGAATGGATGTAGTGCTTTCTCCATATTCTCTACCCGTTTAGCAGGACTCTGTGTATGCAGATTCCTAACCTTCTGCAAAGACCTTGTCTGAGGGTCCTCTCCCATGAGTTGGAACATGATGGTCTGTTGTATATGACAGGGTACTTGGCATAATTTGGGTATCTTAAAAGACAAATTTGAGTGGACCAAAGTTTCATCTGTGTAGTGGTAAAATACTGTTTCAACTGTCTTTGTATAAAATGACAATGTGTTTGAACAGATAAGGCAGGAAATTTTTGTTAATAAAAGGCCTCATTCTATTGTCCTTGCAACAGAGTGCCAAATAGGATTCCTTTCAGCAGTCCAAGGGTGGGTCAAACAGGTCAGTGGACATCGATGTAGATACAGCAACTCTTTTGGCCAACATATGGGATGGGGCATCTCACTTGCCTTAGAATTGCTACCAGTGAATTATCTCTCTTTTCTAGTCCATTCTAACAAGGTAACAATATTCCAGTTGGATTCCCTTGGAAATCATTTTGAGAGGAGAATGGCATCATTTAGTTTCTCTGATTTTCTATTATGTAGTGTGTTCGGTAAGTTATTCACTATTTTATGGCAATTTTAAAGATGATTTGTTTCACATGGTGGGCAAATCTGTAATCTCAGTGGTTGAAAGGCAGAGGCACAGGCAGGAGGATTGCAAGTTCTAGGCCAGCCTGGGCTACATAGTGAAACATGAGAACTACCTAGCTCTAGGCTAGACAACATTATATACAAAGACATTGATCCAAAAAGCAAATAATAATAACAACAATAATAGCAATAAACAAATTTAAAGACTGACAACTAGTAGATGGTCAGTAAATGAAAGCTAAAATCAACTGTGATGGCAAATGCCTGTAATCCTAGGACTCAGGAGGCTGAAGTATATGGATTACAAATTCAATGCCAGCCTGGGCTGCACAATGATATTCTGTCTCAAAACAAATGAAATACACAACTATTGTGTAATATAATAGGAAGACATTTTACTTTTGAATCCATGGTCCTTGCCTGAATGCTTTCACATGGACTAAAGTAAGCAGGATTTTCCTACTAAACAGAGATTGAATATATAATTTGTTATTCTCTCATGGGATGGGTTTTACTTTCTCATGCCTCAAAGAACCTGATTTTTATGAACACAAATTAGGCTACTTCTTTAAAATTCCTTATTACCTTACCACTCCAAAGAAGGCATCAAAAAAATCAACAAACTACTGCTTTCAAATCTTGTTTTTACTACATCCTTGCTGAGTGGCCTTCAGCAAGTCATGAAATCTCCTTGAGGCTGAATTTTATCTCAGTAAAAGGGTAGCAATTATAATAATTTCCAGGTCTACATCTAACAGGTTATTTTAAGGCTCATTCACATATTTGTTAAACACCTGTCATGCACTGAATATAACACACAGGTATTGGTGAAGACTGGATAGCAATTAGAGAAAAATAGTGAAGGAATTGAAAGTAGTTTGAAATTGTGAACCGTCTTAGAAATGGCAAAGCACAGTGATAAGTCATTATAACTAACTTTAAGAATAAACTTTAATATAATTTATTATTTCAAGTGTCATGGGTCATTTTTGATTCAAAGATATTGCTCAGAGTAGTATTCGCCTCCTAAAATTGGTCCTTAAGAGGAAAAGGGTTCAATTCTTTCCACATTTCTTTCAGTTGCCAATAATGCATTTATTTTAATTACCCAGATCAGTGGCAAAGTCAAAATAATAATATATTTGAGATTTTAAAAAATGCAAAGAAATAAATGGCCTATATTAGCTGTGAATTTTTTCACATGAAAAAACCATAAAACCATAATCTTCAATTCCTAAAGCTTCAATCTAAGGCATTTTGCTCTCTTTTAAATACTGGTTAAGTCTAAGACAGGACATCACTCAAAAAGGATGATTCTAAATCAAAGCTTAGAGTTTGGAATTGTTACCTTCAGGAATGAAGGTAAAAACATAGTGATAGCAAACATCACTTAGTTAATTAAATACTTAGTGGATGCCATGAACTGCTTTCACAGATTATACCTTTAATCTTCTAACAAACTGCTTATGTAGTTAATATTCTTCCCATGGTAGCTATTAGAATTTGGACAGGGATAGGAAGGGACACTGGGATACAGAATATAGTATCTAGCAAAGGCGGGACTTGTGTTTTCAGAAAATACTAAGCACGTTATATATAGTGAAGTCATTGGATGACTGCCCAGTATCCTAATACTCCTAAATCATTCCTAAGGGCATCCCAAATTGTGCAATTATGTGCATTAATATTGGTACGCAAACCCACATGAGAGTCTAAAGCAACTAAGACCCACCCCTGCAGTGATATTTGTTTGTGCTCTAACAAATAAAGCTTGCCTGGAGATCAGAGTGTAGAGGCCAGGCAGTGGTGGCACACACCTTTAATCCCAGCACTTGGGATCTCATGCCTGTGATCCCAGCACTTGGGAGGAGGAAACAGAAAGTGATATGCCTGGGCAACGTGAGGAACTATTAAGGCAGGGTGGAGACAGGAGACCAGGCCCTTTCTGTCTGAGGATTCCTAGCGGTAAGAAGTCTTTCTCTAGTGGCTGGCTGCTCTGCTTCTCTGATCTTTTAGATTTCACCCCCTAATATCTGACTCTGGGTTTTTATTATTAAGACCAATTTGCACTACACAATCATATCTCCAGGGCTCAGGCTGGATTGATCTAAAGATAATCCATCTTCTCTTGTCTTGCTGGTTCTAGAAAGGACATAGAACATAGCAAGCATAAGAAGCAATTTATTAGGGGTTTTAGAATGATTTCTGTTTATTTTGCTGAAAGAGTTTCAAGAAAAGGCTTTCTTTTACCTCTAGGTAATAAACAAGGGCATGTAGTCTATAACTGCTTCCACAGTTTGAAATCCAGTTAGTTAGAACTTAACATCCAGAGAAATGAAGACTTTGTCTTCATTTGTTGAATTGTTAATATGAATGTAAAGAGATGTCCATGATGTCCACTTATTATTGAAGCTAGTACAAATTTGCTTTCCTGTTTCTTGTATTCAAACTTTTCACTTAAGGCAAACAATGAACCAATAACTCAGGCCAAGTATGATTTATTAGTAACCAACCATATGGGTATAACACACAGGTATTGGTGAAGACTGGACCAGCTGAATTGCTCAGCTCTTCTACCACCATGTTCTATTTGGTCAACAAAACACCTTGACAGTTTGGAGTTGGGAAACACAACCTGGCTGCTGGCTGCTGGCTGCTGGCTGCTGTTGGAAAGGCTAACTGTAAAAGTCAGCTGGAGTTCAAGTCAGCTGGAGTTCAGCATCGGCTGCTCCTTCCCTGCAGAGTGAATTCTATGGTATGCTACATTCACACAGGTCCTGTTGTCTTTCATGTCCCTAATTTCTTGTGTCCTTAGCAGTATTCACATGTATACTAATAGGCAGTAGGAATGATTTTTCTGAGAAATGCTGTTTGAATCTTACCTTTATAGTTCAAACTTTCTCCCATTCTACAGTGAAATTTATGGCTATGTACTCATTCTGTTTTCATTCTATGTATTCAGCTTGTTCAGAATTAATTGATCTTTAAGGATAACTATGAAGACAGTCTTACTAGGATTTGGATTCCTGATGAAATTAACTCATAAGTTAAGCTGGATGCTTGGGTTTGAGTTTTTACCCATGCTCCTTTATTGATGAAATTATTAAGGCCACTCCACATAGTTAAAAGGGAAGTTTATTTTGTGGGGTAACTTACAAGTGAAGGGATAGGTTGCAGGGTCTGGGAAAGATGTAGCGCAGTCCGGCGGCGGTGTTCTCTGGAAAACTCTGTTCGGTCTACCTTCAGCATCCTGGGTCCAGGAACCAAGAGAGCCAGCCCATCCAGATCTGAGGTCTTCAGGGTCCTCTCTTGGCCCCGCCTTGTAGGCGTGACAGTTACCGAAGCCTCAATGGGGGTTGGAACTTCCAGATCAAAGCTGGAATGGCTACCCACTACACTCCTTATTTTTTCTTTGTGGCCCATTCATGCCCCTGATTCATAAAAACTTAGGTATGCCTAAGATGACTAGATGTAAGACCATTCACTGGAAGCAGGGAGGTGTTGAAAGGAACACCTCTCAAAGTATTGAGAACAAAATATGGGTATAGATGGATGGATGACACGTGATTGTGGCTTTGTGTGCTATTCTAGGTCAACATGGTCAGAAAACACAATTTCTTCCTTTGTGAGACTCTTGGAAATATAAAATAAAATGTTCCTCATTGCTTTTCCACACTACATTTGCTGTATTATATTCAATAAACAGAGAGGGGAGCCTTTGTTCAAGAGATCAGAACATTTCGGAAAAATATGAAAGCTGGCCACAATCTTCAACTGCCAGTGAAGTCAAGAGGATGAGGCACCATGGCATGGGAAGTCTGCTATGGGGACAGGTCCTGTAGTGGTTGTGTATTCTTAACATACTAATAGCAGAGTTGTGACAGGAAGAAAGAGGCTTTGTTCCCAGAAGGTAGTGGATGAAGAAAAAGGGTGGTGGGAAATTGTGGAGTATTTTGAGTGATGAAAGTAACTGGAAGCATGGAAAATAAAGCAGTATTAACTGTAAACTATGGTGATATTTTAATTGTACTGAAATGTGAATTTATTTGTATGTTAATAAATAAAGTTGCCTGGGGGTCAGAGCTAATAGCAAGCCATAGCAGAAACTGGGCGGTGGTGGTGCATGCCTTTAATCCTAGCTCTTGGGAGGCAGAGCTAGGCGGATCTCTGTGTGTTCAAGGATACAGCCAGCATGGAGACACACGCCTTTAATCTCAATACCAACCATAGAAGACCTGGAGGTCTGTACAGACAGGCAGTGATGAGGAGGTCATGTAGTTGGGTTTACAACCAATGAGAAGGCGGAATAGAAAGTCTATAAAAAAGACAAACAGACAGGAAGTAGGTCTCTTGCTGAAGAGGACAACAGGGCAGTGAAGGGTAAGGTTTTTAGCTCTTAGCTATTGCTCTGACCTCTTGGGCTTTCATCTTTACATTGGCTCTGTGTTTCTTACTTAATAAGACGGTTTCATCTACATTAAACCCACAACAAAACTAAACAACAACAACACAACTTGAACAGCAAAAAATAACAAAATAAAACCCAACAAGTTAGGCAACAGATTTAGTCAGTGGCCTGTGTTCTTTCAGATACCCATTACCATAAGCTGACCTCTATATGAAGAATCTTTGTCATTGCCTTAAAATCCAAGCAACCAACTTTCAGATGAGCAGCATTTAACTTAGGGTAGCAGCACTGAAGCTGGAGGGAAGACCCCCATGAGGACTGTGTCTGAGCTTAAAAGAGATGATGCCATCTTCCTTTCTGAGCCCTGGAATGCCTGTCAGTGCTTGTTACCTCTGCAGATGTCCCTTCCACCTGTGAGACCTGGGGAGAATCTGGTGCTGCCCCTTCTTATTTGTATGAAGCATGCATGTGTACATAAACCGCAGTGCAGTAATTCTTATATAGGTTACTTCAAAATGTGGGTGCAGTTTTGGTTTTGGTGATTTTGATTTGTTTCCTTCTCATATTCCAACTTTGGATTGAGAGCAAGGATTGGGAAGCCCTTTATAAGGAGTGGTCACATCTAGAAGGCAGAGAGCAAGAGGCAGGGAAGGTGTGGACTGATGGCAGAGGAGGCAGTGAACTATTTTACGTGTTCTAGAAAGCCTAAAGAGGCAATCAGCTAACAATACTATGGGTCTGCTTTCTTCTGCATAGCCCAGGCTGTTCTGTGTTAGTCTTGAAGTTACCTTCTTAGCATGTTTACATAGGGAAGTATGCATGGGCAAAGAATGTGATAGAACTTGTGGAAAAGAAAAAGAAGTTACCAGTGTGAAGTGAAACATAATTTGGTGTCGGATTTCATCTGTATGGAGTAACAGCATCTTCATTAAAACCAAAAAAAAAAAAAAATGAACCAAAAACCAGATTTTCTCCATTCCAACAAACATGTCAAGCTAATAGTCCCTGCGGGCTCTGCTCCTACCTTTATCCAAAGACTCTATGTGGAGGAAGGATGATGCACATTTTAAAAACCATTTTTATTTATTCCCCAAGGCCCACTCCCCAAATTCCTTTATGAACCTGTAAAGAGGCCAGCTAACTACATTCAGATGTGAGTGAACAACATCAAATCTAAAGAGATAGCAAGAAAAACCTATAGATACTATAGTTTTGTTCTGAGATGGTCCTTCACCAACATCAATCTCTGCTTATTGCTGTGTTTGTGTGGGGGCATTTGGAAGTCCCCCAAAATGATGGTAATTTTCCAGATCAGTGTTTGGCAGAGGCAGGAAGTAATGAAACATTAAGATCAGAGGTATTCTCACTTCACTTAATTACTTGTTTCTCTTAATTCTTGGATGAAAACTAAGTGATAGCTGCTAGGTAATAAGATAGCTGGAATTCTGGTTTTCAGGTCCTAAGAATGCCACTAGAGGCCATGCTCATGTCTGTGATTGTGCTGCCACCAGAAGCCACCTTGATGTTCATGGTTCATGCTGCAGCAAGAAGCCATGTTAATGTCCATGATGCATACTGCTGGAGCTACTATGACAAGGGAGCTTCTTTTGCAGTGGTATCAATGACTTCAGACTCATAATTGAGAATGAGAGACACTGAACACTTCTGTGACAACCTGCCCCTCTAAAAAGAAACAGTCTGGGCAGGAAGCTATTGAAGAGACTCTTTATAACTATGATCAAGATGCTGAAGTGTAGCTCTTCACAGCTGATACTTCTATTTGGGGGTGGACCAATTTTCTTTAAGGGCCTGACCACTGAGAGTTCAACCAGGCTCCAATGAGTATATGGGCAACACATTGGACTGGGTGGTTTTATTTCTTTGATTGATTTCTTTTTGGGGTGGGGCATGAGGGTTGGGGGTGGACAGGGAGGAATGGGAGAATGCAAATTGAGTGTGACTGGGGTGCATTGTACCAAATTCCCAAATAATTAGTATAAATATTATATTGGGGAAAAAAGAATGCTTGAGATTTATTTTTACAGTGGTTTGAAAGAATATTGTCTGAATGTTACCTTCAAAGAGTGCATTATATTTATAAAAGAAGTACATTATATTGATAACTCAATGATTGTTGCTTTATAGGAAAACTCAAAAATATAAATGAACTCACAGAAATCTAGGAATAGACTGCCATCTCCTACTGGTAACATTGTCAAAATTTATCTTTGTCACCTACAAGGCTTTATTCTCTGGGTCTATGTCTATATCTCTTTATGTGTGTGTATATACATATATGTATATATGCATATATATAATATATTAAAATGTGAAACACACATTTTACAAGATGATTCTTTATACCTTTATTTTATACATGTTGAATATCTACCTATGAATGCCCTTTTAAGAGTGAACCCCAAGAGGAAGATCTTTACTTTTTTTTCCAGTGAACATTGAAGGGCTCTCTAACAGATCCAAGCATTGCAAACATGGTACAGGCAGGTCTTGCATTCTCCCCTGCTAAGCCATTGGATTACATCCCTAAAGTTACCACCAAGGTCTATTCCTTTATTTGGCCACTTCCTTAGGCTTGACTAAAACTCCAATGTCCAGCTATCAAAACACCAAAGTCCAGCATTCAAAATTCATTGTCTGGATACACTGGCTAACATGTCCAATCAGGACTTACCAACTCATTCTAGCACAGATTTCTCCTTTTTTCCCTTAAAAAAAATCACTCCTTCAACCCCCATCTCCCACCCCACCCCACACCCATCTCTTTTAGGATAAAAATCTCTTTTATGCTGAGAATTTGGTGTCTAGTGTGTTCTGTGCAGACTTCAAGGCCCCTTCAAACATCCTCATGAAAGGGATCTTTTAATTTACAATAAAATATTTGGGAGCACATATCACATATCAGCTGAAGATTTATTAGCTCAGACCTATAAGAACAAAGAAATTTCACAGACTCAGAGAAAACTAAAAAATCAGAAATAAATACATAAATATTCCACATACCACACTCAGTCATCACAAACTTCAAAGTAACATAGATAATGAACATTGAATTGAGACAACTATATTTCTAAAACAGAAGCTTCACACATTTGATTTTAAGATATGTGGCCCATAGGAAATCTTCTGATTCAAAACAAGGGGTACACAAATCCAACCACTGAACTAAATCCTTCCTGCATTCAATTCACTGACACAAGCTCAGTTAATGTCAGGCAAAAGAACCCAAAATGCTCTCTGTGATCATGCAGTCTGATCAGGCTTTGCATTAGAGCCTTGATGAAACACAGACAAGCATGATCTTCAAGAATAAAGAGCTGGCAGAATGGATATGATATTTTCCTTTTCCAGGAACCTCCCATCTGCCACAGAGTAAAAAAGGCAGAGGAGGCTTAATGAACAAAAAAAGGTTTGTAATAGCTGATAACAGTGACTAAATTGCTACCAGGCATTCTGTATATTTTTAGTTCCCTAAAAACAAAACAATTTTGGCATGGGTTGCTATGTTGTCAGAACAGATGCAAGTATAATCAAGATGTTTTTCACTGTCCATGACTAATCTCTTGAAATGAGGAGGAGGTATAATTGGGGAGACCAGCCTTCTAGACTTTAAATACTTGTAACAAATCATTCTGATGGGCATGCATACCCGCCTTCTCTATGTGTGTATATGTGCACATGGGTACATTTGCATGTGGAGGAAACCATGTCACCATATGCCTAAGAGGGAAGAAAGTTCAGGAGAGATAGATGAAAAAGATATTGACTGAAATTGTGTCAAATTTTAGAAAATTTAATTTCAGACTCTTTAGTCTAGGTTTAGGGAACTTAACAGAATCCTAGTCACAAAATCCTAATCACAAAA
>CABHPQ010165079.1:49239-67721 GCA_902168405.1 Peromyscus aztecus | reverse complement strand
TTAGTTTTCTCTGTCTTTCTGCTCTTCTCTTTCCTTGTTCTCTCCCTCTGCTTCCTGTGAGTTTCTTTCTTATTTCCTGCGATGAGAGCTGCTTGCCCTGTACCTCCAGTCTCTCCTGATACAGTCATTTAATGCTGCAGGTCTCCCTCTAAGTCCTTCAGCAGCTGCATCTCAGTGCCTGGGTTTTTATTAACTGCAAACAATCCTGGTTTCTCGTTAGGGCTGTTTTAAGTGCATTGGTCTATTTCCTCACATTTTAAATGTCCCATTGACCATTCTGCTCCCAATCTCTGGATTAATCCTGCTTCAGTTGAGGACACACTTTGTGTGCTGTTACTGTGCACTAGTGCATGCGTTCTGCAGGTGTGAGGTGGGGTTTTCATTACATGTCAGTCAAACCTGGGTGGTTGTTCATGTCTCCTATATTGCTGATTTTATGTCTGCTCATTCTGTACATTTCCAAGAAGCTCCTATTGGTGTCTTTGACTGTAATTATGTTTCTCTCCATTTATCTTTTGAGTTCCCCCGGGGTCCTCATGGAGCTAAGTGCCCAGACATTAAGACTGATTGTGTATTCTTGGTAGATTCAGGCTTTCCTTCATTAAGCAATGTTCTTTATCACCACTAACTGTCCCTGCTCCAAAGTGGACGTTGCTACGCTTCTGCCTTTCACTGTCATAGATCTTAGTAAGCTCTCTTGCGCTGGGTACTTGACATTTTTGTTGCTCTTTTCTCCTTCTTCCCATGCCAAGTTTCCTGGTAATGTTCTTGCCCTTTCTTCTGAAGGTCTTTCTGGAAGGCCCCTTTTAGAGTCCCGGCCTTCCCCACCCCTCCACTCCTGAAGGACATTTCCCCCCCTCCTTGGATGCAGACTTCTAGCTTACAGTCCCTCCATCCCTCAATCACTTGTAAGATGTCCTGCTTCCTCTGCCCTTCACAGTGTCTGATGACAGAGCTTCAGACTTGTCACACCCGTTTCCTGTCTTGCCTGTTCATCCCGGTAGCCTTCTGCCTTTGGACTTCTCTCTCTGCAGCTTCCGCTGTTTCTAGATATAGTATTCTTTACTTTTGTCCTGGGTGGGGTGTGTTGAGCTCCCAGGATCGGTTTAACATCGCAGACAAGTCTAGGAGGTTTTCTGCCATTATTTCCTCAGAAGCTGTGTGTAGCCTTTACTTCTTGCTCAGTTTCTTACAATATAGTTCTTACTAGGTTGTACCCCTACTTCCTGCTTAGGATTATACTTTTCAGTATTTTTTTTCCTCTATTGTTTCTGTTGGATGATGCTTCTCTATTGTTTCTGTGGATGATCTTTAATTTTAGGTGTGTCGTTTCCTTTGTTGGCTCCAAACATTCTTGGTACGATTTCTACTCTTCTAGCGTATTATTTGGGGATTTGCTTTTATGCTTGTAGATGGAGTACAGGCATTGGTGACTGTGAGAAGAGCATGCACGGTCTCTGGTGTGGGGGGTGGCATGTCTCCTGGAGGTCTCTCAGCTCCGAGTGGTTGATTCTCTATCTTTTCTCACCTTGTCTTCATTGTTTCTACCCAGTGTATTTCTCAGCTCACTTTCCTGCTCTGATGCTTTTCCTGGCTCATCCTCATGCCTCTCCCCTTTCCTGGGATGCTCTCTTATGCCTTCTTGGGCACATCTTTCTGTAAGATAGGCTTCTTGAGGTGCCCCACTGTTTTGCCCTGCACGTGGAGTTCATAGTTTCTGGTAGCCAATTCTTTCCTGAGATCTTCTGAGTATTTGCATCTAATGCTCTGAGGTGCTGGGGTCTTGTCTGGGTCCTCAGGAAAATGTTGACATTTCTCTTTTAGTGGGTAGTCCACAGTGCCTTTGGTTTTCTTGCATTGTCCCAGGGGCCAGCTGTCCCATTTCAAAGGATTTGTGGCACTCTCTGGCTCTTTCTGTGGTCTGTGCCACCCCAGAAATGAAGACGTTAACCATGGTTACTTGGCCTGATTCCATGTGCTATGTATGTTCTGGTGAAGCCTGCGGTTCCCACCTAACTGTCATACTGGTCTCTTAATCTCTGTCCTATTGCAAATCTGTGTCCCTGCCAAAGGTAGGCGTGACTTTCCTGTGTTGTGTCTCCTGTGTGACTGATTGGCCAGAAAAACAGGGAGTAAGATGGATATGATGGATGTTGACACTATGACTTGTAGGACAGAGACTCCTGGACCAGAGAGTGGTACTCACCCATGTAGCCCAGTGCCTTGACGGTGCTGTCTGTGTATGGTGCTGCCCACAGGCTGGACTGGAAGGTTCCCCACTGGTCAGGCTAGGAAGTGAAGCTTCTGTGCCTCTTGCTGCTGTCCCTGGCAGACACCTCTGGGATCCCAGCACCTTCCTAGGGAAGGTCATCGCAGCCCTCTGAGCTCCAAGCTGCCTTTTGGGTCAGGTCACGGCAGTGAAGGGAAGTGCAACTCACTCCCAGGTCAGAACTTGCATTTGTCTCGAACTTTTTGAATCTTGGACTCCACCCGCCCTAGCTGTGACCTCGGGATGGATTTGGGTATAGACAGTGGGAGAGACAAAGTAGTTTTTGCTTATTCCATCCTCTTCAGCATTGGAACTCATCATCTCCCCCACCCCCCACCCCCCATAAAACAGTTCACACCACTCATCTGCTTCAAACTCTCAAAATAGCTTCCTGTCATGCTTAGAATGAAATCAATATTTTCTTATGACCTTTCCTCGGCCATTAATCTTCTGCCAATCTCTTCTCTGCTTGTGCTGTGATCACCCTGTGCCTCAGAATTTTTGCATTAATTGCACATTCTCTTTGGGAGGCTCTCCTCCAAGACCTTCATAAGATTGCTTTCTTGTCATTAGAGTCCCAAATCAAACATCGTTTCTTCAGTGAGAACCTCCTTTGCCATTAAATCTGAAGTTTTTTTTTTAAACCCCTGTTGATATTTTCCAGGAGATGCACTTAATTTCTGAAAACTATTTGTATTATAGGAGTCTCATACCCTGCTGCATTTCATAGCCTACTTTTTACACTAGCTGTTGCCATAGTAACCAGAGTTATGCAGGTGTAGCCAGAGAGTACCTTGCCTCAGCAGTGCTCAGCCCCTTGCTTTCTGGAATATTCTAAATGCCTCGCCAAGGTTGCAGGATTGGATGACCCCAGGTGCCCACTGCACAGTGGTTTAACTCAGTAAAGTGTGAGATCCAGTCCTCCAGGAGAGAGCTTGTCCAGTGAGGCTAAGATTTGTTGGGAAAATGAATCATCCTGCCTGCTGTGACTCGGGTGCTCGGGGATGAATGAAAGCCCCTGCAGGGTCCCATGAGGACTCAGGAAATGTAGCCCCAGGGGCCCCAAGGTGGCCAGCTCAGTAAGTTGCCCCATAAAGCCCTTGGTGTGGCCCAGCCTCTTCTCTTCCCTCTGTGTGCACACGGCCCCTCTCCTGGCCTCTCTTCCTTGAGTCCCGGCTCCCTGCAGGCTCTTTTCTCAGGCTCTGCCTTCAGGACGAGCCCCTGGTCTCAGACAACATTCCAAATGACATTCAAATACATTTTCTAGACGATTTTAACTGAAACAAAGACAGATGAAGGGAACAGCAGTCCAATGTTAACCATTTGCTATATTGTATTTATATTAAATTTAATTAAAGACAGAAAGCTAGACTGTGCAATCTCCCTCTATATTCTTCCTTCCCACTAATAAAGACTAATGTTAATAACACGACGGCGTATTATTAATGGATACACCTGCGACGTTCTTTCCTGGCATCATTAACGCAGGTGTATCCATACTTTCCCATTGCTGTAATGAGACATCTTGACCAAGGCAACTTTTAGAAGGGTTTATTTGGGGCTTACAGTTCCAAAGGGCTAGTGTCTGCGATCACCATGATGGGGAGCATGGCAGCAGGCAGCATGGCGCTCGAGCAGTAGCTGAGAGCTCGCATCTTGATCCACAAGCATGAGCTAGATGGGAATGGTGTGGGCTTTTGAAACCTCAAAGCCCGCCCACCCTCTGTAACACACCTCCTCTAACGAGGCCACGCCTCCTAATCCTTCCTAAAGTCCTACCAGCTGGGGACCAAACATTCAAACATTTGAGCCTATGGGAGCCATTCTCATTCAAACCACGACCACAACAGAACAAAGCAGGCTGTTCTTGCAAACTCATTTCTGACTCTGCACAGGTTTTGGACCCCCCCATCCTCCCCCCACCTCCGCCCCAGTCATCCTGTTCCATCCTCTTTCCTGTTGATTTTCACCTAGTTAAAAGGAGCCTTTGGTTTCTATCAACCACATTGTAGTTAATGCTTTTGAGTGTGTCTTTGTGAGAGCCCTCTGAGTTAATACACATTGGCATGGAATAGTTAGGTCGAAGTGTGTTTATATATTGCTCAAGGAGGTAACCCCCTCTTTCTTTCTTTCTTTCTTTCTTTCTTTCTTTCTTTCCTTCCTTCCTTCCTTCTTTCCTTCTTTCCTTCCTTCCTTCCTTCCTTCCTTCCTTCTTCCTCCCTCCCTCCCTCCCTCCCTCCCTCTCTTCCTTCCTTCCTTCCTTCCTTCCTTCCTTCCTTCCTTCCTTCCTTCCCTCCCTCCCTCTTTCCTTCCCCCCTCTCTCTCAGCCTCCCTCTCTCCCTCCCTCCGACCCTCCTTCCTTCCTTGGAAGTTGTACCAATTTAATTTATTTACACCCTACTTTTTGCTGATGTACATCTTGGCCAACTCTTGGTTCTGGACCACTTTTTAAGTGTTTCCATTAAGTTGAGTGGGAAACAGTGTCTCAGGGTTTGATTTCTTGCTCTGGCTGCTAGCTTGATAGAGTGTCTGTTTACTGCCCATTGGAGTTTTTCCAGGGTTGACTGTCACTTCCCACCCTTTGCTTGATTTCTTACTGAGTCATTTCTTATTGATTTATGGGAATTCTCAATGAAATCAGAATTCTGATTCATTGTCAGTTTAATATACTGCAAATACCTTTCCACAAGGAGCTTGTCTTAGCTTTTTAATGGTTTCCATTTATACCAAAGTCCCTAACTTTAACAGGGCCAAACACGCTGTCTTTCTTTTATATTTCACATGTCATAACTCCTTTGTGATATCTCTCACTTCTCACAAGCTGTTCGCTTGTTTTAAAATTTTTAATTTTTAAATAAATTTGAGGTCGTGTTGCATGACTTTCTGGATAGTTGCAAACATCTCCTCACCGCAGACAGGCCACTCAGGACAGAACAATGAAGTGTTCCACTCAAGTCTAGCTTAGTGAGTGGGATTACTTACAGGAACACCAGTGACGACGAAAGAACAGCTGTTCACCCAAAATCCTACCCCAGCAGGGGTGGCAGCTCATGGAAGCTGTGTCCCTAGTGCGTCTTGCACAGCTTGCCTACTGGAGAGCCTTGCCTCTCAGGATTTGTTTACTGACTACAATCTTGGGGAGAATGTTACAGCCTTGGGAGCCTGTAACATTCTGAGTTTCCTGAGCCTTAAAAGTTGGATCAGCTTCTATCCTCCCTGTAGAAGGGGTATCTGAATAACTGTTGGTGAAATTGTCACACATAGCTCTTTTGTAGACTTTTCAGCTCATGGTGTGAGGTAGGGATATGGTTTCCTGTGCACATAACCATGTGTCCCAGGGCTTTTCTGGAATCTTTCTCCTAGAGAGCATCACCTCGTAGTCAGACCTCCAGTCCCCAGCTCTGGGACGTGCTCTGGGCTGTCTTCCATCATTTATGCTTTGGAGGATTTCTTGATGTCTAGCAGGCTCGATCTTTCCAACATTCTCTTTGTCATTGTTTCTTGTGTGTTTCTGACACTTTTTTAAACATATATAATTTAGAATAGCACATCAGAATTTACTAAAACTAAAACTTCATTGTCCTTCTTTTTGTTAAGGTTCATTGAATCCATGTAGACTTAGAGAATCATGACTTCTTTTAAAATATGATCTTTTAATCTTCAAGCATACAGTATCTCTTTATTCATTTGACTGCTTTACTAAATTTTCTGTAAAAACTTAAAATAGTTTACATAAATGTCTTACATACATTTATTATTACATTTATTCATAGATGCTTTCTGCTGCATTGCATTTATAAATCTATATTCTTTTTTTTTTTTTTTTGGTGTTTTCGAGACAGGGTTTCTCTGTGTAGTTTTGGTGCCTGTCCTGGATCTCTCTCTGTAGACCAGGCTGGCCTCGAACTCACAGAGATCCACCCGGCTCTGCCTCCCGAGTGCTGGGATTAAAGGTGTGTGCCACCACTGCCTGGCTAAATAAATATTCTTAAATATTTTTCTTTGTAATTATCTTCAGCTAATACATAGAAATGTCACTAATAACATGAGGCTTTACCCTGCAACCTATTTGAATCTGTTGCTTTTAACTTCATTGAAAAGATTGCTTTAATTTTTTTAATCCCCTCTTCCTGTACTCTCTTCCTAATTCAATTTTCAAGAAAGCTGAGACCCTGCCTTTCTCCCTCACCTCCCTTTCTCAACTGTGTGCATGCAATAGTAGCTGACATGCAGGGGGACTCATACAGCTGAGAAAAATTGATTGATAAATTGGGGAACATATGGCCTCTGGCAGCTGAACTTCCTCTTCCCCATCTGCCCACCTTGGCCATAGACCTACATCTACCACTTCCTGTGCAAGTTTATTTGCCCTCAAAAGCTCGCTCTGACTTGCGTTCTCCAGGAGAAATTTCTTAGGCTTCCCTACTCTTCAGAAAGGTGAATCCAGAAAAGCAAACAAAAACCAAGAATTGCGCAAGAATGAAAGGTAAATTGTGTGTTCCCACGGCTCATAAAGAAAATCGGCCACAGGGACATGGAAAGACACATGAGCAAATGATATTAACGGTGGGCACAAAATGCTACCACAGTCTGGGACGGGAGCTAATTTATGAGTAACAGATAGAAAACAAAGATCCACCAATATATCATCGTGCTAACAGAAGCAATAGAAACACTGGCTCAGACGCCCCTCACAGCCAGTGACTCAGAGTAGCGAGTGCAGTGACGCAGAGTGTATCTCTGCCACGTTCCCATGCAGCTTCCTAGGTACCGTGCTCTGCAAGTGAAAACAGCCTTCTGGGCTTTAAAAAAATGGCCCTCTCCCCGCTTCCCCATGAATGTTTTATGAGTTTCTGTCTCTGCTGAAAGATTTCGCTATGATTAAAGATTTCATGAAGTTATGACAAAGGGAGTCCGGGTCTTCATTCCTGGAGTCTTCTTTGCCTAGGATCTAAGGGAAGAGACCGCTTCTAGGCAGCTGTCAGAACTGAGCATGCTCCAAATGCCAATGCCCATGGGGAAGACACCCTGGATCCCAAGCCCCAGCATCAGCCAACATAAGGATATCCTCTGAAGGCCTCTGACACCACGTTGGCACTGTGTGTACCAAAGATGGTGACACTGTGTCTCTGCCTCCCTCCCTTGAGAAGCCCGATGTGCTTGGAAAGATTGCTTTGTGACCCCCCAGGCCTCTGGGCAGTGTCTGCTTTTATGTGTGTGAACCCTGGATGTGTGTCTATGTTTCCTTCTCTCAAGGAGCCTACCAACTGTGAAGGCAAACAAACCAACTTGAGCCCTGAGTCTAGAGACTCCATCACCACCTGGTGGTCCTCTCCCCAGCCTCCCCACCCCTGTACTGCTCCCCCAGAAGTGTCAGGACACAAAGGCAAAACTCCTACAGCCCTCTCTCTTCCTTTGGCTCGGCTTTCCAAATAACCAACAGCGCCCTGCCTCCTGCTTGGGGACACACCAGTGAAGTTAGATGTCTTCTCCTAGAAGGTCATGTTTTGATTCCACATGGAGCTAAAGATGACCCCGAGAGCAGCTCTTTGTCTGTATCTCTCCCTCACTTCCAAGACAAGCGATTCATCCTGTTTCCCCAAGGCCAGCCCAGCTGCCCTCTTACTTGGCTCTTGCAGTGGCCATGGCTGTCCCCTTTAGATTCGCCAACAGGTATCGAGTTCCTGTCGTGTGCTTACCGTGACACCCGGTATTTGGGAAGTTGTGTTAGTTTTAGGCAAACATTCAACTGTAATGGAAACTTAACTGTTAGTGATGAACACAAATGAAGCATGGGCTGTTGGTACTTTTAAAGTATTTCAGCCATGTGGCTAATAAGTCTATAGGGAGGGGGCAGTGGGGGTGGCGCACCGCTGCTATAGGAAGTGCCTGGTTTTCCAGGTCCTGGCCCCAGCTCTGCCATCCACAGCCTATGAGTTTGTTTCTCATCTCTGAATGGTGGCTGAGCTTCAAGGCCTCCTTCTCATTCCAAGGAGGAAGGAAGGGAAGCCAGGGAGGCCAAAGGCTAGAAGCCTCCTCCTCCTCCAGACTCTGTTACTTGGGGTTTGAGAAGCCTGTGGCTCCTTGGTTGGGATGCTGCCATTGGGAGTACCCTTGTTCCAGGAGCCATTGGAATTGAGGACTTTACTTCCTGCCCTGCAGGAAGCAAAGGGAGGGATGCTTCAAGCGCTGGGTGCGTTAACTAGCTTACATGACCTGCCCCAGCTCTAAGGAGGGATAAGTTGGAGTCCTGGAGAATGACGCTTACAGAGAAGTCAGCACAAACCCATGGGGCCCGGTTCTTCACAATCCAGCAGCCAGCCCTTTGCTCAGTCTTGGGTAGCCAAAGACTTCCTCATTTGGACATCGCCTTTATTTAATGACACTGTGTACGATGTATATAGATGATCTTAAGAGCCAGCTGCTCGCCACTTGCTGAGGCTTGGAGGACTGAGCTACTTTCCAAGGTCATTTGGTTCCTAAAGGGTTTGTCAAAGTTCCAGGCACATGCCCAGAGGCTTTGGCATTATTGTAAACCAGTCATCATCACCTGTACATCATCAGGTAGCGGGGAGTCCCTGGAGAGGAAGAAAGGGCTAAGTTGTTTCTCTCTGCCTTGGGAGAGTTCTGAACTTCCCTCCGTCTTTCCACGCAGCACCCGGCAGTGCCACCTGCTCCTCGACGTCTTCAACTCCACAGAGCACGAGCTGACAGTCTGTGCCAGGAACAACTCTGAGCTCATCCTGCATGCCAGCGAGTGCCAGCGGTAAGTGACCTGCAGGGGCAGAGGAAGGCCAGGACCCAGGTGGGTAGAGCTTGGCAATGCTGGGAGGATGCAGAGCCTCCTTCTTACTCTCTTCTGGGCCTCTCTCCCCATACCAAGAAGCCATGGCTTTCTAGTTCAATGTCTAGATGGAATGGTATTTTTTTTTTCATAGCAAGATGCATGAGGCCCCAGGTTCAACAACAGCAAATCAGCAGGCCTGTGGCTTAGATCTCGGCTCCCTCCTGCCATGTTTGTTCTAGATCTGTTTGCATATCCCTGTCTCTGTCTTACTTTAAAGAGTAAACTTTTCCCCCCAAATGTCTGACATTGGTATTATTAGTCAGCAGGGAAATGCAAATGCAGAAATCATAGGGAGAAGCTGCTGTGCATTCATCAGAACAGGGAGATGAAAAAAGACATCAAGGGAGCTCTGGGGAGGATGCAAAGCTCCTGCAGCTCTTATGCTGGCGTGGTAGAGAATCTGTAGTCACTGGGGACAAAGTCACACTTCCTTATAACACCAAACATACACTTGCCCTGTTGTTCCAACATTAGTTATGAAAAAAAAAATAAAATTCAGGGTGTGGGGCAGAGGAGATGGCTCAGCAGGTGATGTCTTTGCCATGTGTCTTGGTTAGGGCTTCTATTGCCATGAAGAGACACTATGATCGCCGTAACTCTTGTAAAGGGACATTTAATTGGGCCTGGCTTACAGTTTCAGAAGTTTAGTCCATTATCTTCATGGCAGCACGCAGGCAGACAAGGTGCTGGAGAAGGAGCTGAGAGATCTACATCTTGATCCATAGGCAGCAGAAGCAACTGTGTGCCACACTGGGCATAGATTAAGCATGGGGACCTCAAAGCCCGCCCCAACGGTGACACACTTCCTCCAACAAGGCCACACTTCCTAATAGTGCCACTCCCTATGGGGACCATTTTCTTTCAAACCACCACACCATGTGTGAGGACTGGCACTCAGATCCCCAGGACTTATATAAAGCCTGGGTGGGTTTAACAGCCCACCTGTAATTCCAGTATGTAGGAAGTAGAGATAGGGGACCCTCCCCACGCCCACCCCCACAGTCGTGCTGAGCTACCTAGCTACCTAGCCCACCAGCTGATAAGATGAACTCCAGGTTCAGCAGGAGACTTGGCCTCAATGTGTAAGATGCAGACTGATTAAAGAAAGCACCAGACATCAACTTTGAGCCACCACCACCCCACGTGTGTGCACCCACACACATGTGAACATGCATGCACACTCGCCACATGCATACGTATGCAAAACACTAGCTAACCAAGTAAGTCAAGGGCCTGGAAAGATGGCTGAGTGGGTAGAATTGATAGTGTCTTCTACAAGGGGAGTGCGGTCCACCCTGCAACGAAACCACAAAATGCCCAAGAGTTTGATGGGACATGAAAGCAGCCTTACCCATGGAGCCTGTTGTGTGATGGCACCGTTTCTATGAAGCCCTAGAATGAACAAAAGCAGTCTCCAGGCAGGAGAGTCTCAACGTGGGTTTCCTCTGGAGATGTCAGGACAGGGCTTGACCCGTAAAGGGAGGAAGGTGACAGTTTGATAGAGTAACTCGGTAGGGGTTTGGGTTACACCTGAGATTCATTTATTCACCTGAGATTAGAGTATGTCAGCTGTACATCAAAAGAATACATGGAAACCAGTGTTGAGCCCTGGTTGAAAATAAACACGCAATGGAGTCTGGGCTTGGGGCAGCTGTCTGATGCTACTTTGCAAATCACTGGAGATAGTGGAGTCTCTGAGGCCAGAGGGGGTGGATGGTGCTGAACTAGACTTAAGTGCTGCTCACTTTAAGCTTAGTAAGCCATGGAAAGAATAGTTAAGCGGCACCCGCACCCCTCTCTGCTCTTTCTCCCCAGGGTGATTGCTTGAAAGTGGTACTACCATTCATGCCTGCACTTCCCTGCTCTTACTGTGTGTATGTGTATCCACAGCCAAGAATCATTTTGAGAATTTTTAAAAGTTCTATAAGTATTTGCCTATCATATATGTCCCTTGGAAAGTTAAAACAGGCATTGCACTTTGCAGCTAAATATAAATCCGGTCCTTTCATTTTGACTGCTATTAATATTTCATTGTGTAAATACGCCATCGTCTTCATTTCTATGCTAATTCCTCACTGTGCGGTGGCTTCCAGCCCATCCATATTTAATGTGATTGTTAATGACATGTTTTAATGTACGTTAGGCCCGGAAGCCCCCTTGCAAGGCAGTTTGGGTTTATGCTTTGGAGGCTGGAGACCCAAGACTTGGGGCCATTGCTGACCTTCCTGTGAGAGGAGCCTGCAGCGCTCCCAGGATCACCTTGTCCTGCCTTGGATGGGACTTGCCACCTGGATGTGGGAATGTGCTGGGGCCGCTGCACTCTTCTGGCCTATGCCAGAGGCTGAGCAAACGCCATTTCTTCAGCTCCCAGGGAGGAGGATGAACATTTCTGCAAGCTTGGGTGCTGCCTGCTGCTGTCCCCCTTCATGGTGTGGCGAAACGTCTGTCCTGTCTCTTGGTCTGCATGTTTTCATGTAGCCCCTGATCCGAGAGAAGAGAAATCTGGTCTTTTTTTTTTTGTGACACCAGTATAAAACAATTTTAAGAAATTATAGATTGCTAAGCATATCCTGTGGCGAAGACTTGAATCGTTCTTGGCAACACGGACTATGTGATATTAATGACCCAAGTCGTAGATAATTGCAGTTTGGTTTTATGCTTCAGGCTTCTGCTTCTTCTTCTTCTTCTTCTTCTTCTTCGTGAAGCTTTTTGCTTAACTTCTCATTTCCGAGTGCTAACTCGTACCTTGTTTTATTCATTCACAAAATAGTCATTCAACAAATATTGATACTTTGAGAAGAAACTGTGTGGTAAGCCGTGCACCACTCCAGGAATGGCAAGAGAATAAATGATGACCCACACTGAGCTTGGGAGAATAAACAGAGGATGGTGGCATGTCCAGCCAGCCAGGGTCCCCTCTGTGTGCTCCCAGGAGGAGTTCTGTCTTTTAATCATTTTTCTCTTCCCTCATTTTACCATGAGAGATGAATGGAAATCCAGCTGCACCTTTGCTTAGATGCTGCATTCCTAACTCTCTTGTTATGGGAACCAAATACCTGGTGAGAAACTACTTAAGCGAGGAAGGGCTTCTTTTGGCTTGCAGTTTGAAGGTATACAGTTCATCATGGTGGGGAAAGCGGGGTGGCAGAGCATGAGACAGCCGGTCGTGTATGCTTAATGGTCAGGAAGCAGAAAGCAAGCAGGAAGTGAGGCTCTCTCTGAAACCCCAAGGCCCTCCCACAATGACCCACTTGTTCCAGTGAGACTTTACCACTTGACACTTCCATAACCTTCAACAGAGAGGGACCAAGTGTTCAGACACATGAGCCTATGGGAGACATTTCATGTTCAAACCCCAGTAAATGCTTTTCTCAGCCAAATACCCCATCTTGTTGCTCACACGCTTCTACCTCCTCATGCCAGGGTTCTTTAGTCTGTGTAGCAGTTCTCCGTGGGCCATATCTTGCCTAGAGTGTCAGGGCACTGATTGGATCTCCACCTCGTCCCCTGATCTGTGGCATGAGCTGCACACAGTAGCTCAGGCTGCCTCCCATAGCACTGGGTACCCCTCCCCACTCAGCTTTAAGAGATAGCCAAAGACAAGAGAGGATGCTTCCTGTGAGGAATTAACATCATCTTTCTTAAAAAAAAATATAGCATTGCCATCAGCAAATATGCTATAAAATTAAGATATGATAATTATTGTGGATTTTTTTTTGCTTAATTGTCAGACCATTAAAATTAAATTTCACAGTAACCTTCTTTAATGCATAAGTATCTTTATAATGTATGGTAATAGGTATTATTTCATTACATGCTTCAAGATACAGGCCTTTGTCTCACCCTCCCTCTGTCCACAGTCTTGCTAGTGTTCCCACATAGATCATTGGCTCTGCAGAATCCCACAGGTTGTTACAGCTTGGGTACCTGAAATCTTCTCCATGCACATATCGACGTTGTAACCTCTGGGCAGTTCTGTCTCCTGGGGTTATGCTGAGGTTGCAGAGTCCTGTTTCCCTCAGCCTAGAACTGCCCAAAAATCCTATATCTGACCCACCCCTTATTCTCATTCCTTCACTCTTGGTCCTTAAAATGCTCCAAAGAACCCCCTGAGTCATCAAAGCAATACTTCATCTCATGGACCCCTTATCCTGCAAGCTCTTGTTGGGCGTTATCCAGAATATATGACCTTTTCTCAACCCATGTCTCCTCATCCCCTTCTGCAATATTTCTGAGTTACAGGTGAGGTGTTTTTATTTTGTTTTCTGCATTCTTAGTTTTTCAATTTGAAAGGAGAATGGGAGAGTCCTCCAGAGAGGATATTTCTAGAAATAAGATGGTACAGGGTGTACCAGCTCAGTCTTTGAGCTGATACAGAGAGGCTGTTTTCCATAGTTAGTCTTTGCAAAGGGCCCAGCCTGAGTCCTGCCCAGCATCCCCTCTGCTACCCTGGGCTGCTGCCCTGGCAACTGGCAGCTGATGGCTTTGCTGATGGGAACCCAGATCCCTCTGGAGACAGTGGGAACCCCAAGATCAGGGATGGGAATGTCAGAGTTCAGCCTGGACAAGCAGTGGGACTTGGAGACCAGTGCCTTGGAAGACACAGCTGTTTTCTGACTCGGGTGACAGGGGAAATTGTTTTCTTTTTTCCTAAGCAGAGAAAAATAAGATGGCACCATTGGGGTTCTATATACTACAGACTTTTGCAACCCAGATGTCCTGGCTCAACTATTTTCCTTCTGGGCTTTTTTTTTCTCTGTGCTTCTTGTATGGCTTCTTCCATGGGGCCATGCCTGAAGTCTCCGTTTCACATGTGGAGGTGAGAAGGAGGGTTATGTACAGATGTCTTCCTAGCTGCTTACCACCATGACAAGCAAAGTGTTGCCTGGGCCTGGAATGTGTCATGCATTTTCAGCCTGGTCCTGTCAAACGTAACTTAATCACTTGGGGGTAGTAAGTCACCCTGCTCTGTTGAGGTCCCAAGGACAGTTTCATAAAATATTCATGGCGATCTAAATGCCCCCCACCCCATTGTTTTAGACAATGAAGCCAATCCTTGACTCCTACCCAGCAGCTCACCCACCCCATGTGATTGGTGGTAGGGGCTGCGTGAGTGGGAACTAATGAGGTTCATTTTCAGAAGCCCTTCCACTATGCCGCCACAGAAGCCTGCAGCCCACCGTGGTTGATAAAGGCCCATTGGAAGACCTGTTTCCTTTCTGTGGAGAACATAGGATCAAGCCTTTGCTCAAGTCAGTAGATGTTATGAGGGCCTCATCTGCCAGCCTTCCTCCTGCTCCCTTATATGGGGACTAAACATTCTCTCCTCACCTGCTGGGAATGAGAAACCACAGAGGTTGTTTACCAAAAGGAATTTAAAATCCAGAGCGGAGAGCGAGTCAACAGCCCATGCTGAAATGTCCAGGTATGACAGGAACGGTACCGAGTGAAGAGCCAAGCAAGGGTCAGTGTCTTAGTTAGGGTTTTCATTACTGTGAAGAGGCACCATGAGCACGGCAACTCTTACAAAGAAAACATTTAATGGGGATGGCTCGCTTCCAGTTCCAGAGATTCAGTTCATTTTCATCATGGCGGGGAGCATGGCGGCATGCAGGCAGACGTGGTGCTGGGGTTGAGAGTCCTACATCTTGACTCAGAGGCAACAGGAAGTCAACTGACTGTCACACTGAGCGAAGCTTGAGAAAGGAGACCTTTCCTCCAACAAGGCCACACCTCCTAATAGTGCCACTCCCTTTGGGGACCAGTTTCTTTCAGACCACCATAGCTGGTAAATACAGAAAAGCATAGGGAGGATCCTGCCTGAGGATGAGGCCCGTGTGACTGATGTACCTGCAGGAATCACACACAGACATAGTATCCCCAGGGAGTCAAGGGAAGCCCCATATTCCAGCCCCTCCTTCTAGGGACATGTGTGAGTGGGAATCTGACTGCTTGCTGAAGTCTGACTGGGATCTCTGAAGTGAAACCCACCCTCACCTCTGGACTATCAGATGCCTCTGCCTATTGGTTAGGAAAGGTCCTTGCCTTATCTTGTAGAAAAAAAAAAGTACTCCCCCAACTAATCAGGGATGTGGGTGGCAGTGTGAGTTCTTCTGGTTCTTGGTCATGACCTTGGCTAGCCCTCTGCCTTTCTGATGTTCAGCTCCTCAAGCATCCAGTGGGCCATAATAATCCAGATGTACCTGTCTCAGAGCCAGGCATCTTCCTGCAGGACCAAAATAAGAGGGAGTTGCCGATCACCACACAGTATTGACACATGAGTCACCATTATGTACTCTCACCCTTAAAAGCTTTATCATGGAGGTGGAGGTACAGCTCAGTTGGTAGAATGCTTCCACAGCACGCACGCACAATACTCTGGGTTCGATCCCTAGTACACCACGAACCAGGAGTGATGGTAGACACTTGGAATCCCAACACTCAGAAGGTAGAGGTAGGTAGATTAAAAATCATGGCTATTTTTAGCTACATATTGAGTCTGAGGCCAGTCTGAGATAGAGGAGGCCCTGTCTCAAAAGTAAAGTAACAGCCTCAACACCAAAACCACCTTCATCGTGGAGGCTTCAGATGTGTACCCAAGAGAAGCGCACAAGTGGTTCAGCCTATGCTGAACCAGTATGTGCTTGTCACCTGCTTCTGCACGTAGTATGCTCAGTGATTTTCCATCTCTCTTCCACTCACTTCCCTCCATCCTGTTTTATCTGTGAACATTTTTATATTTAACTATAACATGAGTGGGTACAGTGTCATGCTTTCCAACGAACGTTTCCTCATTATCATTGAATACATTGTCACTTGAAATTTTCAGCTACCTCAATGTGGTGCTTTATGACATTTTTTTTCAAATCAAAATTCAAGAAATGGACATCTCTCCAATCTGTTTTTAACCTGCATGTTTCCTGTTTGTCTCTTTTGAGTCTTTCATTGAGGAGGACAATCCCGTAGCTGGGAGCTTTGCCAGCTGTGGCCCTTGCAGGGTACTAAGCTTGTTCCTTGGACTTTTTTTTTTTTCCTTGTTCCTCTCTAAGGTGATAGCAGCTTCTAGCTCAGTCCGATTCAGTGATCTTTTCATAGGTCCTATATGACTGCTCGATGGTATCAGGATACTGGTCACGCCTGTCTCTGTTTTCTCCTCACACAGCTTTCTTCTGTATAGTATTAGTGACTTCATTTGCACTGGGCTGAGTCGTAGCCCAATCCATAGTGTGTGCCCGCACAGGTTGTGTCCTGAGTAAGTTCCATGGCCAGCAGCATCCCCACTGTCATCTTGTCCTGCTGCTGTGTCTGGGCTTGTGTGACCTGGAGGAAAGGGCACTTTTGTTTACATGGATGCATTTGTTGGTTTGCATCAGGCGGTACGGGGGCACCCTCTGCGATCTTCATGCTCTCAGATGTCACTTGCTCCTGTGACGTTTGGGGAGAGCCATTAGAAAGCAGTACGCTGTGTAGAACAACAGCTCCTGGTGTGGAGTTGTGGGCTCACCCCGCCTCAGAGCTACAATTTGGTGGCACGTACACTTGGGCATTTTTTTCCCCCATCATACACAGTGCCCTTCAGAGCAGGAATGGGTCTTAGGTCCTACAGTGTACTGGAGAGGGAAGGAAGGGAGTAAGGATGCTCATGGAATCTTAGAGTTGGAATGGTCCAAACCTGCACTTGCTAGTACTAGTCAGGAGCTTGCTTGTGTCTACAGGGCAGAAGCCAGCCTCTGCCTGGTTCTCTGGGGGAATTCGTCTCCTGGAAGACATGCTGGGGTTCGTCAGCAGACTGTTTATGGCCCAGAAAAATCGCTGTGTGTTTCCTTGGCTGGTGGCTTACACAACATTTTTCACATCATGGAAGAAATACTTCACAGTTGCGAACTGGCTGGGAAGTTGGATAACAAGGCAGTGTCACCAAGCTAAGTGCTCGCCTATCCGGACGGTTGGTGACAGAACCAAAGTGAAATGAGGCTGATGTAATGGAGTCACTTCATTTGTGTTAGTTCCGAAAGTCTCCAAGAAGTTACATTAACTCAGAAGACCTATTAGCCACTGGAACCTGCCCAAGATAGAAGCAGTAAAGCCAGCTTCGTGCGAGGCGAGCTTGCTTTGGCTTCCAGAGCTTGGTGCTCTGTGCCTGCTGGCACTGGAGCAGGCCCGCCCCACAACTGTCTGTACTGGCTACTTGGTACTCAGTACGTCCACATTTTATAGCTTGCCAGTGTTACCGGAAGCCTTCAGATCCATCCTTCCTCCTCTGCAACCCTTTTCACAGCACCCCTGATGACTCCCGAGGAAACTGAGGCTCAGTGAGATGAAGCGTGGGTCCCATTGGCACCGCAGGCCTGGGTTTACACCCACTGACTCACTCTTGCAGAGAGCCCTGTTGGACTTGCTCACTTGTGAATCGGGGTCCCACCAGGAGCCAGGCCCTGTGCTAGGCACCCCGATATATGGGTATTGAGACTATCATGGCTCTGAGATGAGCCTGGGAACTGGGGTCACCAACCAGGAAAGGGGCGCACATGCTATGTGGGAGGTGTCTTACTAGACACCTCTCTGCCTCCCTGAGCCATGTTGCTGAGCTGTAGAGCAGGCCTCAGGCCAGCCTGGGGGGTGCTGCACTAGTCCTCCATTTTGCTAGTAGCTGTATTGAACATGTGCTGTGCACATGCATCCAGAGGTAGGCAGGGGTATTTATACACACCACACATGCACATAAGCAGTCCCTCTTCCTGGCTCATGCTTTGTCCCAGTGCAGTACTACTACTGATATAATCTCCGTTTAAGAACTCACAGAAGGAGTGATGAGCCCAGAGCTCCAGAGCACTGCCTAGAGTCCTGTTTGCACTATGCTCCTGACTTCCTGAATACCTGTGATATACCTGTGAGGTGAGGATGAAGCGGCATGCGTCTTGCAGGACTGATGGGCCAGGTGTTCCGCATCTAACACAGAGCCTGTGTAGAATTTGGGAGCGCATCCCTAAGCGGTGGTCACTTCCTGCCTTGGGTCACTGTCTTAGAGCATGCCCTCGTGTTGGCAGCTCAGAAGAAGAGAAAGGGAAACCTAGCTGATGAGGTTTGGTAGTTCCCGCTCTGAGCAGAGGTGACTCTGTGTCCATGTTATTCCGCAAACGTCTGCTGAGTCCTGCTGTCCTCCTGGCCCTGTCCTACTGGATTTCAGGGTCACCTGAGCTCCAAGGAAGACCAGAGTTGGTGTGTACACCCAACCCCGGGCATGCCTGCATTCAGGGCTTATTAGGGAGCAACAGACACATCTTGATAAAATGAGCAGGCAGCCTTGTGGCAAAGGCAGCGGATGTCTTGGTGTCACATTTAAACAGAGCACACGCTGGCACCCTT
>CABHPQ010165079.1:25161-40082 GCA_902168405.1 Peromyscus aztecus | reverse complement strand
TGTACATGGCAGCCTGTGTCAGCTGGTGAGTGTGGTGGTATTGTGTTTCCCAAAATATTGTGTATGCTAATAAACTTATCTGGGGTCAGAGAACAGGACAGCCACAATATTAAACATAGAGGTTAGGCAGTGGTAGCATACGCCTTTAATCCTGGCATTCCAGAGGCAGAAATTCATGTGTTCAAGGATACACCCAAGCATGGTGACCCACGCCTTTAATCTCAGAAAGCGAGTCTTTAATCCCAGGGAGTGGCAGTAGAAAGCAGAAAGGTATATAAGGCGTGAGGACCAGAAGCTAGAGGCATTTGCCCTGGAGAGGCATTTGGCCTGGAGAAGCATGTGGCCTGGTTAAGCATTCAGGCTTCTAGCAGCAGTTCAGCTGAGAGTCATTTGGATATGAGGACATAGAGGCTTCCAGTCTGAGGAAGCAAGACCAGCTGAGGATCCGTCAAGGTGAGATAGCTGTGGCTTGTTCTATTTCTCTGACCTTCCAGCATTTACCCCAATAATTGGCTCGGGTTTGATTATATTAATAAGAACCTTTTAAGACTCATGCTACAGGTGAGCACTCCGCCTTGCTACTCTCTGCTCCTGGTTCCTGCCAGACCAGCCTGCAGGGCATCTCTGCTTCTGCTCTTCTGCTCAACATTACTCCTAAGTTTAGTGCCCATGGTGCCTGGCACTGTCATAGGCTGTCCTCTGGAACTGGCCCTGTTTTATTCCTAGGATCTGCTGGGTCCCAGCAGTCACTATGAAGTATGTCTCCTGTTGACTCCCACCTTTGACTGACTCCCGAATTTGTATTCTTTCTGAAACACACCCCATCTATTTGCTTGCATTTATCTGAAAACGGGAATAACTCCTATGCCTGGGTGTCAAAGGTGGCGTGTTATCCACTGGATGAATCTTTGGAGACTACCTCTGAAGTTGAGCATTAGCTCTCTCACCCCCAGAACAGTCTGTTTTCCCAGGCTATCTCTGTCCTGGGAGGCCTCGAAGATAGTTACTTCCATGTGTCCTTGATCATGGCACCTTCTACACCATGCTGTTTCCATGGCAACTTTCACAGCCCAGGCTGGTCCAAGTGTGGACAAAAGCAGTTGTTGCTTTTGGGACTAATCAGAGTTAAGCTATTTTTAGCTCTTATGAGGAACATCTTCTGTCTTTGGAATATCACAGGATAAGCTGCATCTTTGGAGTGTAAAGTGCTCCATGTACAATGAGTTTACCCTCTTCTCTCCAAAGCTGTGGTACACTTCAGAAAGCCTCTTGTCCACCCAGCTTTGTATACTCTCACTCTCAGGTCCTGGAGCCCCACACAGCCGCTTAGAAGAGATGTTGAGTCTTTCTCCAGTGAATTGTTATTTCTCCTGAACTGGTCCATGATGCTCTCTTCCAGGATAGGCAGAGGAGGACAGAGGATGTAGGGCCAGCTAAGGACCCACAGTGAGACTGTGCAGAGGCGGGGGCTGGTTTCATGCTACCAAAAGGACTATGCCCATGAATGAAGTTTCTAGAGATTTGGCCAACCTGGTTTTTTTTTCCAGTTTGTAAGATGTTGGGGTCACCATGGTACCTCAGGGTTCTACTCCAACTCTCTGCCTGGTAGCCAAGGTCAGCTGGGCACAGAAGGGCTTGAATGATATCTAAATTTCCATCCTAAAGATGGCTATAGATTGGGAGTTCTGTCTGCTTTCTCCTCTGTTGTTCTTATGAGCTTGGGGAGAACGACCTTCTCTTAGGGAGCAGAGTCCCCTGCCCTAATCAGACCAACCATTTTCTCATTAGGGTATGCAGAAGCCCCCTAACCCAGAACATGCTCCAGGCTCACCCAATCTCCCAGCAGCACCTCACACGTACTGTACTGTCCTGCTGTCCACACAGCCTGATGGATGGAGTACAGTCTACCAGTTGTACCTCTGTGAATGCCTGCACTAGCCCCTCAACTCTTTTTTTTAATTAAGAATTTTTTATTCATTTTACATACCAATCAAAAATCCCCATCATCCCTCCTCCCGCCCCTCCAGCATCTCCCTCCCAACTCACTCCCCATTCCCTCCTATAAGAAGGTAAGGCCTCCCATGGGGAGGTACATTTAGTAGAGGCAGGTCCAAGTCCCTTCCCCTGCCTCGAGGTGTCCCACCATAGGTAGTGGGCTCCAAAAAGCCTGCTTATGCACCAGGGATGGATTCTGATCCTACTGCCAGGGGGCTCCTTAAGCAGATCAAGCTACACACTATCTCTGTGTGTAGAGGGCCTAGTCCAGTCCTATGCAGGCTCCATAGCTGTTGATCTAAATTCCATGAGTTCCCACTAGTTTGGTTTGGTTGTCTCTGTAGGTTAGGTTTCCCAATCATGATCTTGATGCCCTTGCTCACAGAATCCCTCTTCTCTCTCTTCGACTGGACTCCTGGAGCTCGGCCTGCTGTTTGGCTGTGGATCTTTGTATCTGCTTCCATCAGTTACTGGAGAAAGGGTCTATGATGACAGTTAGGGTATTCACTGATCTGATTACTGGGGTAAGCTAGTTCAGGCACCCTCTCCACTATTGCCAATAGTCTAAACTGGGGTCATCCTTGGGGATTCCTGGGAACTTTCCTAGCACCCGGTTTCTCCCTATTCCCATGATATCTCCCTCTATCATGGTATCTCTTTCATTGATTTCCCACTCCATCCCTGTTCCAGCTCAACCATCCCATTCCCTTATGTTCTTATCTCCCATCCCCTACCCTCCATTTCCCACCCATCAGCCCCTCAGCTCTTAGAGGAGACTTCAATCATCTCATACTTCTGGCCCCATCTTGGTCCAGATTACTCGGTGCCCTGTCCATTCTTTCTTCCTCTTCAAAGCCGGGCTCAGTTCCTGGCCACTGAACTCAGCCCTCTCTTTCATCTGGCTCTCTTCTTTGACACATGTCACAAGCATTAGGCTCAGGAGTGGAGCAGGCCATCCCGGGTCACACAGTCCTTTGTTCTTTGTCCACAGAAAGGACCCGTCTTCATCTTAGACAATTTCCATGATGTCCTCACTGTGCCTGGGCTTACAGGGAGGATGGAGAAGATGTAAGTGGGTCAGAAATCCATCCCTAGATTGAGGAGACCCTTAGAAAGAGATGGAGACAGGCATTTGAGCAACAGTGTCCCTGTGGAGTGAAAGAGATTGAAGTACATGTGTGCACCAGGCAAGGTCTGTCTATCTGTCTGGAGATCCTGTTGCTCTCTCTGTGTTCAGCAGCTTCCTTGTTCTCCCAGGCAATGATGGAAGCAGTGTGAGAAGAAGGTCTTTTCATGTTATCCCAACTGCTCTGAGTTTATACGTGCAGCCGTCCTACTCTGTCTAGAAGACACTGTTTTCTGGTCATCATCCACTACCTCTGGCTCTTCTACCCTCTCTGTTCCCTCTTCTAAAATGATCCCAGAGCCTTGGGAGGAGGTGGGTGTGGTATAGATGCCCCATTTAGGATTGATTGTTCTACAGTCTCATATTCTCTACCCTTTGGCCAGTTGTGGGTCGGTGCTAATCACCATTAGCTGCAAATAGAAGCTTCTCTTCTGAGGGCTGAGGGAGGGATGCAATAATCTGTGGGTGTAACCACAAGTCATTAGGAGTCAGTTTTGTAGAGTGGGCTAATAATAGAGTGCATCAGTGAGGACTCTTGTGACAGCCAATTAGAGAGCAAAGGTGTTATACACGTGTAGGGTGTGTCACACAGGAAGTGCCTAGTGCCCTTCTGTCCTAACAGCCACCACCATCCTCAGATGCTTCCTGAGTTCACTGTAGGACCCCAGGCCTGACCCCTGCTGAGCTACCTTTCCCTGTTGTTTCTCAGTCTTAAACACAAGCACCCAGACTCTTTATGTCCCAGCATCCTTCTGTCCTCCTGTTCTGTTTGCTGAACTCCTTGTACCCTCTTGTTCCTTTGTCTGGCCCACTTGCTGGGACTTTGTTCCCAGCTGCAGGAGAGAGCCACTATAAGCAGTAATCAAAGGCATAATCAGTCCTGCGTGATCTCACCATCTCAGGACCTCTGGGTTGCATTCATACCTTGTTCTTCCAGGAGAATCCAGAAATCAGCCTTGGCCCTCCGGTGACAGACCCAGTTCTGACGGTGATTTTGAGACTTATTTAATGTCTCAATTGAGTTGAGTCACTTAAGCTGTGAGCCTGATTCTTCCTCAGTAATAATAAGAGGAAGAACAGCTTCCCAAGATCATTGTGAGGATGAAATAAGATGCTGGATGTAAAAGCCACTTAGAGAATGACAGGTACCCACTAGTACTGCCTACTGTTAACTCATTCTAAAGGTAACATGGGTCAGGACATTAGCCACAGAAAGCAGAAAGGAAAGAGCCAGTCATTATAAGACTGAATGTATTAATAGTCTAGAGAAAGCCCAGTAGCTCAGATCTTGAGCTTAGAGAGATGTTTCACTTTCTTCCTTACTGCCCAGGGTGGAGCAGGCGGAATGAGAATTGCAAGGTTATCACTTACTGAAATTCTTGCCCCAGCAAGCTTGACAGGCAGGTAGTTGAAGCACCCAGTTTGGGTACAGAGCCTCCCTCCCAACTGGGGCTGGTAGACCTGGATGGGGAGGTGCTCGCTTGCCAGGAGGCTAGGACAGTTCCATGCATTTTGGTTGCTGCTATCATTGAATCTAAAAGCATCCCTTGAAGGCACACATGTTGAGGGCTTGGTCTCCAGCTGGTGGGCTCCGAGAGATGATTGCATCATGGGGGAGCAACTTTATTAGTGGATTAGTACTTTGATGAGTTCCGTTCAATGGTCCCTTAAGGCAGAGGAAGTAGGTCACTATGCGCATTCCCTACAAGGGCATATCTTATCTCTGGCCCGTCCTGCCACCTTTTCTGCTTCCCAACTGCTTTAAGGGCCTTTCTGCCTCCCATCATGATGTCCTGTCTTACCACAGACCCAGAAATGATAGAGCCAGCTCACCATAGCCTGCAACCTGTGAAGCCATGGCCAAAATAAACCTTTCATTCTTCCCATGGCCTTCCTCAAGTGTTCCACTGGGTTTCAGTTGCAATGATTCATCAGTAATCATGTTCTGGGCTTACATCACTGTTTTGAGTACTTCCATCCAGTCAGGGCCCTCGGTTAGAAACAAGATGATCTAAGTTTATATCCTCCTCATCACTGAAGGCTTGAGGAGGCTGTCACCAGGGCTTAGTGACCTGCCTAGAACTGGGCATTCAGCTCCAGGCTTAGTGCCCTCCATCCCCAGGATTGTCCAGTCCCGTGGTATCAGCAGAAGAGGTGCCCGTGGAGGGCTGTGGGCTAGGTAAAGGATGGAGGATATGAAGCTGGGGGGTGGGGTGGGGTGGAAGTGTCATTGTAGTAGCAGCAGTGACAGTTGTCCCCTGTCTTTTCTTTGTCTTTAAGCCTCTTTGAGTTATTTTTTCATTGTTTAGGAAGCTGAGATGACAAGAGAAAATGGGTATCCTCCCCTGGGCTCCCTTACGCACTCATCACTGGGACATAGCTTATGGTTCTTTCAGTGGAGACAGAGCTACAGCAGCTAGGGAACATGCCTGCTTTTTTTTTCCCTGCATGTCCTTTCTGTCCTATTCAGTGAGGAGCGAAGACCATCCTCCCAGTTCTTAAGATGAAGTTGAACTCTGAGAGGTGATATCCCTAGCTGCGGGCCTCAGGTGAAAATACAGCAATGAGGATATGCCCCCCTTGGGCTGGCTGCCTCCAGGGTGTGAAGGGAGGAGAGATGATGATTCATGTACCTGTGCTCCGTAGGCCGACGGTTTGTGTACCATGAAGAGACGGTGCATCGGGACAGGCATGGGGGCATATCTGTAGCTGCCTTGGATTCTTTTGGCTTGTGTTGATTGTTACTTTTATTTCCAGCCCTCTGAAAGCCAGTCAGTGGTACAACCTCATCAGTACTATGCCTGCTTGTGTCACACAAACTGGATTAAACTCTTGCCCTGTTGAAGATTAGGCCCCAGTCCACGGATGGCCCACTTCGTGGGAAGTCAAGTCTGCTCAGTTGACGTTGACTACAGCCTTAGCAGTCTCCCTAGGTCATGAGACCTGCAGTGCCACTACGTTAGTCGGTGTTCTCTTGCTGTGAAGAGACACCACGGCCACGACAACTCTTATAAAGGAAAACGTTTCGTTGGGGCTGGCTTTCAGGTTCAGAGGTTTATAGTCCATTATCTTCATGGTGGGCAGCATGGTGGCACACAGGCAAACATGGTGCTGGAGAGGGAGCTGAGAATTCTGCATCCGGATCCACAGGCAGCAGGAAGAGAGAGACACTGGGCCTGGTTTGAGCATTTGAAACCCCAAAGCACACCCTTAGTGATGCACTTCCTCCAACAGGCCACACCTCCTAATCCCTGTCAAGTAGTACCACTCCCTAATGACCCAACATTTAAATCTATGAACCCACGGGGGCCATTCCTATTGAGACCACCACAGCCACCTTGACCATGCGGAGGGGATGAAGTTGATGGTTTTACTGCCAACAGATTCAGTTCAACTTCACACACTAATCCTAAAATGCCCGAGTGCCGTTCTTCACAGAGGGTAAGTTTCCATGTGTAATTGTCCTTATTCTAGTTATCACTCTCACAGTAGCATTTGATGGCAAATGTCACTGTCATTAAGTAGAGTCAGCCAGAACCTGGAGGGTGGTTCACAGGGCTCCCCTGCCACCCATACTTTGGCTTCTCTTGTGTTTTGGTGATCATGGCGCACTCTGTCATGGTGAAGTAAATTCTTTCTGAGTCTATCTCCTGCTGTGGGATATTCTGTATGTTAAATGTGTTGCTCTGATTGGTTAATAAATAAAACACTGATTGGCCAGTAGCCAGGCAGGAAGGATAGGTGGGACAAGGAGAGAAGGGAATTCTGGGAATTGGAAGACTGAGGCAGAGAGACACTGCCAGCCGCCGCTGCCATGACAAGGGAGATGTAAGGTACCGGTAAGCCACGAGCCATGTGGCAAAGTATAGATTAATAAAAATGGGTTAATTTAAGATAGAAAAAGTAGATAACAAGAAGCCTGCCACGGCCATACAGTTTGTAAGCAATGTAAGTCTCTGTGTGTTCACTTGGTTGGGTCTGAGTGGCTGTGGGACTGGCAGGTGAGAGAGATTTGTCCTGACTGTGAGCCAGGCAGGACCAGAAAAACTCCAACTACAATCTCCCCCTTTCTTGAGTGATCTCATGGACTATTGCAGTGTATGACTCTATGCTGGATGTCTGTTGAAAGCAATGGGGAACTGTAACAGATGGATAGTTGATCATTAGCCACCTCCTCTCTTTTGTAAACAGTGACTTCTTCCATCAGGACATATTTAACATGTTATACTACACACCATTTGCAGGGAACAACTCATTGGCTCCAGTGTGTTCAAAGAAAGGCTTTAAACCATGATTACATCAATTTTGAGTTTCACTCCCCCTCCCCCAAAAGCCCCATTAATGGTTTCTCTCTTCTCTCCCAATCGACTCCCAGCCCCAGGCAATCATTGATCTACTTTTAGTCTCTATAGATTTGCCCTCTCTGGATGTTCCTGACAAATGGGCTTAATTGATGCATGGTGCTTTGTGGCAAGCCTCTCTCCCGTGCACATTGGCTTTGAGGTTCCTCACGTTGTGGCACCTGTCAGCCTTGCCTTCCTTTTAATTACTAACCCGTGTTCCAGTGTGTGCCTATGGTGTGCTTCACCTGCCATTCTATCGGTTGATGGACAATGGCTTTGTGTACCCCTTTGGTCTGTGGTGGATGATGTTGCTAGGAGTGTTTACACATGGGCCTTGGATACATAACTCATCATTTCTCCTGGGTATGTAGCTAGGAATGAAATTGTTGTGCTATATGGTAATTCCGTGTTTAACTTTTAAAATTCCTTCTCAAATCAACTATGAGGGTTTATATCCCCCCCCCCCCTACTTGGGAATCTGTCTATTTTATCTAAGGTATAAAAGTTCATTTTTTGTTTGTTTTGTTGTTTTTGTTTTTGTTTTTCAAGACAGGGTTTCTCTGTGTAGTTTTGGTGCCTATCCTGGATCTTGCTGTGTAGACCAGGCTGGCCTTGAACTCACAGAGATCTGCCTGGCTCTGCCTCCCGAGTGCTGGGATTAAAGGCGTGCGCCACCATCACCTGGCAAAAGTTCATTGGTAAAAGTGTTCCTAATATTCCCTTCCCTTGCTTATGTCTTGGCATTATAAGGAAATCAGGTTTAATATTCTTATCGGTACCTTCTCTCTTTTCTTTCCTGATCATTCTCACTAGCCATTTGTATTTTAATGACTTTGATACTGACTTTTTAATACCATGGTAATTAGGCCTAATTGATAAGCCCCTTCCTCTTCATATCAGGAAGGGCAAAGAACAGAGCCTCCTGTGCTGGGCCTGGCCCAAAACTGCACCCCATGGCCAGGGAACTTGGGATGATGGACTTGAAGCTCTCAAAGAGAATTTTATCTTTGAAATGGGGAGAAGCAGGTTCCTAAAGGAAGGGCTGCTGTGCCATGAGGGAAGCAGGGGAGTGGCATTGGAGAGCCCTGGCAAACCTGGCTGAGCCACACTGGCTTTCTTGATATTTTTACACAGGAACATCTGCAGGCATGCATGCTGAGAGACTGAGGCTCAGAGCCATTAATTAACTCCCCCCAAGGTCATGCAGCTACTATGGACAGAACTAGAGTGGAGTCCCGGTTTGTTTAACTCAAGCGCCTATACTCTTTATCTCAGAACCTCCCTGTACTATGTTTTGATTATGAAGGATTGAAAGGCTATAGCTGAGCTTTACTCTGTTTGCAAGAAGGACGGAATCAAACCTATTAAAGTAAGAGGCAGTGCACGAGCGCACAAATGCATGCCCTGCCCCCACTTCTCTGTTGTCTTAGGAGTTTGCCCTGTGCTCAGCTCCTTCCCTCTGCTGAAGGTTGTCTAGTGTTGGAACAGAGCCTGGCACCGTGTAAACACAAGGAGGGCCCCTTCCTTCCGTCTGCAGCCTTAGAACACCCACTGCAAACGGAGGTGTGTGGTTCGTATCTGACGTTCTCCATGTGCTATGATTTCCCTAATGTGCTGCCCTGTTTCGCTGCAAAAACACCAGGCACCTGACTTGTCTTCAGATCTCCTAGAAGCCCTGAACTTGAACCATGAATTCATTTCCTCCCTCATGAAGGTGTACAAACCCTTCTCTTTCTGACTAGGCTCTTCCTTTTTTTTTTTTTTTTTGTTGTTGTTGTTTTGCATGTATTTATTGGCAAGGAGTTCATGTGTCTTAGAGTGCATATGGAGGGATCAGAGTACCACTTGTGGGAGCTGGTTATGGGAGTGCAGGGATGGAACTCAGGCTGTCAGGCTTGTCAGCAAGCGCCATCATCTACTGAGCCGCCCGACCTGCTCTGAGCCCATTCTTTTAGATGTGAGACCATCAATTCTGTATCAAGACTTTTATCACCTGCCTTTGGAGGTACTGGAATGCCTTCCTTACTCCCTCAGCCCCATCTGTATTCATTCTAAACAGCATTTTTCAAGGGATAGTGAAGAAGGGGAACCCCCAATATGCCCCTGCTGTTTCTCAGTGGCAAGGGGACGGTCACTAGTGAAGTTCAGGTGCCTACAGTATCCCAGACATCTAGAACACCCATTCACATTTAATTACCAAGCAGTCCTTCACACATGTGTGATCATTAGCCTACTTCATGGACGACAAGACTGAAGCCCATAGCAGTGAAGGAATCCTCTGAGGAGAATCAGTGAAATTGGAGCAAATATTCAGAAAACACCACCCAGCTATTTCCCCCTCTTGGAGATTTCCATGCTCAGTAGAGTCTTAAGGACTCTCAGAATTCTCTCACTTAAGAAGATGATTTCAATTTCTAATTAAGCAATTATACACCAGAGTTAAGTCTAACTTTGACAGTTTGCTATAGTTTATCTATGACCTGTGTGCATCTTCTTGCCCACCTGAACCCATCTATTCATGTTCATGCATTAGAAAGAGAAGGGTAGACATCAGTGTTCCTTCCTAAAAATCCTGCCCCGAGTGTCCCCGCCCTGCATGTCCCCTGCCTCCAAGCACCCCGTGAGGCCTGGTCCTGTCCTGGGGAGAGGCAGATGCTGAAGCCGCTTGCTGTAAGGCCCTCTGCCCACCAGCACCACAGTTGCTAATGCTGTTCAGCTCCCATCTTTGTTGATTTTTAGTTTTGTTTTGTCTAATTGTTCCATCAATTGCTGAGGAAGCGGGGATCCAGAAATCTCCAGCCATGATATGGAACCGTGTGTGACTCTCCGTAGTGGCAAGCAATTTTTGCTTTCTATATTCTCTTCTCTCAGCCCTGCATGTTCAAGATGATTGTGTCTTGCTGTAACTCGTGCTTTCTACTGTCGGTGCCCTCGGTCTCCAGGTTTATTTTGTGCTATTGATGTAACCACTCCAGTGTAGGTATGGAGTCATTTCCAAGGATACCTCTCATCAGTTTCTTTCTTTCTTTCTTTTTTTTTTTTTTTCTTCTTTCCGAGACAGGGTTTCTCTGTGTAGCTTTGTGCCTTTCCTGGATCTCGTTCAGTAGACCAGGCTGGCCTCGGACTCACAGAGATCCGCCTGGCTCTGCCTCCCGAGTGCTGGGATTAAAGGCGTGCACCACCACCGCCCGGCAAAAAATTCACTTATTTTTATTTATGTGTACGAATGTTTAGCCTGCATGTATGTCAGTGCACGGCACCATGCAATGCCTGTGGAGGCCACAAGAGGGCTCAGATCCTGTGGAACTGGAGTTACAGACAGTTGTGAGATGCAGTGTAGATGCTGGGAATTGAACCTGGATCCTTTGGAAGAGCAACCAGTGCTCTTAACTACTGAGCCATCTCCAGCCTCATCAGTTTCTTTGAGACCTCTCTAAGACTTTTCTTCTTCTCATTTCCCTCTCTGTTTTGGGGGACAGGGTTTTACTTTGTAGCCTACGCTGGTCTTGAACTTGCTATCTTCCTGTCTCGGCTTCCTGAGTGCTAGGATCACAAGTGTGAGTCACCAGACCAATATACTTGAGCTCTTCATGTCTAAATTGAACCCTTTCAATTTCAAGGGCATATAGTTGATTTTTGCTTTTCTATCTGTTACAGCAACATCTGCTTCTTAATGAGAATGTTGAGTTTATTAATATTTAAAGTATTTATTGGCATCTAAATCTGCCATTATATTTTTTCTGTATGCCTCTATTTACATACTTGCATGCATGCACGTGTGTGATGTGCATATGGTCTTATGTCAGTGCATGCGCACTATGGTGTGTTTGTGGAGGTCAGGGAACAGACTCAGATGTTGACTCTCACCTTGTGCATTGAGAATACTTACTGCCCTCCTGCCAGGCTGACCACCCTTTTCCCCTTTGTCACTCTGGAGTAGAGAGACACCCCCCCCCCATAGCCTTTACTGGCTGTGTTGGATACCAAGGTTGCAAACTTGGGGTGTGTGTGTGTGTGTGTGTGTGTGTGTTGATGGTGTGTGTCTCTGTGTGTGTGTTGACAGCCAGAGCCCTTTGCCCTTACCTTGGAATCTCTTTTACCCCAACCCAGCCCCTCTGCCAGAGTGCAGTGCCCCCCAAACCAGGAGGAGAGCTAGTTTAGATCAGTTCACAGCCCTGCTGTGAGGCAGCCTAGGACTCTCAGCCCACACCTGTTACACAGTGGGAGGACACAAGGGCCCTCATCCCAAAGTTCCTATGGATATATAGCTGGAGGTGGAGAGGTCCATCTACCCAGGTGCTTCACATCTTCCTGGCCATGGCTTCTTGGAGAAGGCTCTCTGAGGAACCATGGAGCTACCATTGGCCTGACTGGGCTATAGCCCCATCCTAGGATCCCGCCAGCATCTGTGGTCCTCCAGCTGGGTACTCCCTCTTTGCAGGGGGAGCAGGTATACTCTAGCTGGGTGTATGATTCATTCTCTTTTTAATTTTTAAATCTCTCCCCATCTCATTATGGTGTTTCATTTCCTTCCATCTGGCACTCTGAGACTCTCACAGTATGAAATTTAAAATGAAGATGATGAAGATGATAATATTGGTTGGAAGAGAACATGGGGCAGGGGGGAGGGGAGCCTTTGCAGTTAAAATAAACTTTGGTTTCTTCCCTGTTCTCTGTCCAGTAATTTGTGTCAGTGTCCACAGAGATGACAGAGGGGTTGTGTTAGGAGCTGATGCAACTGTAACCGGCTTCCCATACCTGGGTGCCGATTATGGGAGCCCCTCTTAGGAGCACTTGGGGGTGGGATGTGCACCAAGGAAGGTATGCCAACTAACTGATTCAGCAGGGGCTCCTAAGCATCTTGCCAGCAGCGCCCAGTCCAGCTCACAGAGAGATTTGGCTTGCCTCTGGGAAAAAAAAAAAAAAAGGAAAAAAGAAAGCTGTCACTTAAAATGTATAGGAGATTTCTGACTCAGTGTGGGCTCTCCTTCTCTTGAAACATCAGAAAAGGCTGGTGCTTCAGGTCAGCCCTGTGCTATTGTGTGTCCCATGCCATGTCCTCTCTAGCTCTGTCTACCCGAAAGGAAGCTGGGTCAGGTGGTTAAGTCTGGAACCCTTGGACCCACCCCTAACAGGTCTGGTCTCCTGGGCTGAGAGAGCATATTTGTTGCTGTCTTGAACTTGGCTATTTTCTTTCAGCTCGAGGATTCGGGAGTTTAAAGCCCTTGGCTAACGGGGTATTCGATTGCCACTAGACCTGGTCGGACTGTTCTGATCCCCTGTGCGAGCCAGCATGTGCCCATCAGGACTGTGGGGGCCCAGAGGCCCAGGGGATGAGGTGATGGAACAGAGGGCTGCAAGATGCACACCAGCCAGAGAGCAACCCACATCCTCTTCATACCAGCAGCTCTAGTGTGGAGCTGGGGAGGCAGAGCAGAACCTACCCTGGGAAGAGGGCAGCGGGCAAAGGGAGACTTAGGGTTGGGCGGTCCCTGTCCTTTCCCATGGAACCTGCCAGACCCCTCCTTCTGGACTCTGTGACTCTCCTTTCCCCGTTTCCTTTCCCAAGTTCAGCACCTGCCCACCGCACCCCTGAGTAGGTGCTCCTGCCTCTTCAGGTCCAGCTAAGGAGAAACCCCTTCTGGGGTCCTCCATGCCCTCACCCTGGGCTTTCATCCATTTTCAAGGCTAGTGATATGCCACAAAATATAGTCAGCGTATCGAGGAGTCACCTGGGGGCCTGTCTGTCTGCCTGCCTGTGTCCCCGTCTCTCTGTTTGTTGATGTCTGCCTGCCTCCATATCTGTTTCTGTCTCTCCCGTGTTGTTTGAGTGCAAAACAGTGTTTTATTCTTCTCTCATCTCCCAGCCTCAGAGTTACTGAAGGACAAGGGCCATTCCTGAGAGGTGGCAAAGTCAGGGGGCAGGAACCTCCAATACCTTATTCAGTCATCACCTTCTACCTTCAAAATATGGCGTGGGATAATTCTCTATGGCCGGAGGAATGGTGCAGCGAGGGCCTTTCACGTCCAAGCCTGCTGTTTTAAACCACCCTCGTGCGGCCTGGTTTCTCTCTGGGTTTCCTTGTAGTGAGCACTGGGTTGACAGGAAGACTGGGGGTGCTGTATGGCTCAGCTCCCCGCAGACTAGGTCAGAATGGGGTGGAAGAAGCCACTGCTTTTTCTTTTCATCGTTCTCTTTTTTTCTTTTCGTCTCAAGTCAGGACACTACTGCTTGTCCCTAATTGTCAACTTCATGTCACTGGGGACTCTGCTATTCCTATCTTAGCAGCGTGGCCTTTTCAATATTAAGCTGGACCGCTAGAGGATTTTTTTCTAGTTGAATCGATCTCTCACAAGCTTGGCTTTTCTGTTTTCAACCCCCAAGGGTATAAACCAGCACCGGAAGTGGGTCCTTCTTCCTCCGAGTGTCCCTGTCCCGTTTTTCACCTCGTCTCTCTGCGTCTCATCTGGCACTGGAGGGAGCGTCAGGGCCTCGGTGACAGTTGCACAGTGATGGCCTTGTCAAGTGCTAGCTGGAGAAAGCTTCATCGCCCGTGCTTAACTCGATTAGAAACTGCGGTGGCGGCAATAATAACACGTGACATTTATGTGAACATTTCCACCTCACACTGTGCCGACCCAGTGTCTTCCTCCGCGGCCCTGCCTGTCTGCCAGGAGCTGATCCGCACCAGTGTTGTTCTAATCCCTTTCCCCTCCCCACACTGTCTCCCAACTTCCTGTGTCTGCTCAGGCTGATGCTCCTGCATCCTTTGCCTGCCCCAACCTTTTCCCTCCATCCCATCCCTGTGGGCACAGGCCTGGTCACCGCTTTTCATCTTCATGTCGCCTGCTGTCTGGGCAGCTCCTGTCCAGCCACCCTGGAAAGGCATTGCCTTTCTTCTTGTGACAGCATCCCCTAATCTCTGCAGACATTGCACATGTTCCTTTTAGAAGATAAGGAGAAGTAACTTTTAAATCACACTTAATCCCACCACCAAGGGTAATGCTGTTATTCTCCAGATGCACATCGTATCAATATCTGTGTCTAAAGCACTTGGTTTATGTAAAGTGGTTTAGATTTGCTCTTTGGCAGCTACTGTTCCCCAGCATCTGACAAGGGAGCTTTCTGGTCATTCTTCAGAAGCATGACTTTTCATGGTTTCCCAGTATCTGGTAGTTAGAGAGAGGTGGGCAAGCAGGCCCTTGTTAGGATGTGGTGGGGCATGATCTGGCCTCCCCCACCTTCCCACCATCCTTCACTTGTCGACTCACCTTATTGAGGTGCTCCCTCATCCCAAGTCTGCCCCATGCTCATGCCTGGATCTGCCCTCCCCCATTGGCCCAAGAAATCCCTCTCCACCTGAGAAAATCCAAGTCGAGCAATAGTCCATGGCTCTCAGACACAGCTCTGCCTTCTCATTTGCCCCTGCCCTGCAGATGTGCATCAGCCCCACCTC
>CABHPQ010165079.1:0-25151 GCA_902168405.1 Peromyscus aztecus | reverse complement strand
GCAGGTTTGCATCTGCCTCCTAGTTGCAGGGCTTTGTTTCCTTAGCTTTCTGCCTAGTGCCTCTGTTGAGTTGGCTCTGACATTTTTGAGGGTGTAAATGTCCTTACTCAGGCAGAGATTTGGAAGACCCTTGGGATTATTCATCGCAGCTCTCCTTCAGGGGGACTGACAGGGCCTGTGGGCCTTTTCTCCTCTGATAGACACCATCTCAACAGGGCAGTTGACAGGGATACTGGGAAGGCTCTGAATGAGAGCCCCAGTGTCTAGCTTTCTCATCAGGCCCCATCCCTGAGCAGCTATGGCTCTCCTTGCATTGTACAGTTCTCCCCACCACAGGGCCTGGAGCAAGAAAAGCCAAGTCCTGGTACCACATTACATAAGCTGTCATTTTAAATAACTGATATGCCATCAGTGTGCCTCAGTTTCCTCGTGTGCATGAGGAACAGCTCTTCGCTGGGAATATGAGGTAGTTGATCTGAAGGTGTGTTATATAATAGCTTACCAAGCAATGACATGTGACAATGGCTGAAGTAATCCTCTGCCACCACTAAATGCTTGATAGAGTCATAGAGCAAGTTCGCTGAGCTTGAAACAGACATAAATGCTGAGGAGATTACAGTCTTGGAACAATTGTCATCCCAAGAGGCTCCTTGTACAGAAATGCCACACGACACCCATGTCTCAGTGGCAGGCTCTGGAAAGCTGCTGCGCCATGCACAGGGTCCACTTCTGTGACTAATCATCCATAGACTATGGTGTCCTGTTTTTGTTGTTTGAAGGATAAGGAAATGGAGACTAATGCAGTTCCCTTCAAGGCAGGCTGGAGTAACAGGCCCTCCCTGTATCGAGACAGCACAAGGCATGTGTCTTTCCCATTCTCCATCCCTCTCAACAGCTGCACTCCTAGAATTCTCCCACTTCCAGGATGGAAGGCTCTAGGAGTCTAGGTGATGACCTCAGGTGTCTCTCTGTTGCCCCATGCTCTCTTCTCTGACCCCACAAGACTCACAGAGGTGAGCTGCAGAGAGTTTTTTGCAGGAATGCCTTCCATTTGCTCATCCTTCTCCTCTGATTGGATCCAGTATTCTTCCTATGCTTAGGTGAGGAAAGTGAACCTCAGAGCCATCCCCGGCTGCACCTTAGCAGCACAGCATGCTCAGGTCATGCCATCTATCCTTTAGACACCATGCTGTACCTGCAGAGCTGCATCCCTGTCTAGGTGAATGCTGACCCTTAAAAACTTAGGCCCATAGACCCATGGAGATGGCCCAGAGTATCTGCCCCCCAGCATCAGAGGGGCCCCTTCTCTGGTCTGCAGGCTGGGCCTGGCCATTTGTCCTGCCTTGGATTTACTCAGCTGGTGGAAGGCAGCTTCCTGTGGATGGCAGAATTAAAGAGAATTGCTTAGCATGTTAAAAGTGATGACTCAGATAGGGGCTGATTGTTTTGAGTACTGCTCAGAGCACTGGAGGCCAGTCAGCAGCACAAGGTCCGAGAGAGACCCACGAGTGGCACCCGGGGGTCGAGGTTTGCCATTGGCTGTGAAAATTGGCATGAGTGGGCACAGACTGTTTCTCATGATTGCCGCCATTGTTCATGGGTAGACACCCCTGCAAGCTGCTTGCTCACCTGTACATGCTCCTGCCATCTTGCAATTGCTTGCTTCCCCCACTCCCCTCCCCTTCCCTCAGCTCTCCCTCACTCCTTCTTCCTCTTCCCGTCCTCTCCCGCCCCACACTGAACTTGAAGGCAAGGGATTCAGTCACATTTGCCTAAAATAGCGGCCGTCGGTATATGCACATCTTATAGAATGAATCATTGGAGGCAGTGACACAGTCTAATCCATTTTGGTTTTTGGATGGTTGTCAGAAGTGATTTCTGCACAACGCGGCTTCTCATGTCGGTTTCTAGAATTTACTATCAGCTGAGGTTGGAGAACTGTGGGTGGAATGCCTTTACAATCCCGTCAGATACCTTTACAAGAACAGTAATGGCACCTCTTAACAGTGACCAGGCAGAGAGAGGTAGAACACCAGTTAGACCTCAGGAGTGTGTAACCTGATCCCTACAGCCCGGTGCAGGAAGAACAGAAGGCAAAGCCAGGCAGCAGTGGTGAAGGCACTGACCAGCAAGCAGAAACACCAGACCCCATGTTTAGGATGATGTCAACTCTGATCTTAGAGAGGAAAGACTTAACCATTACTCAGGGCCACCTGGGATAAGCCATGAAGAAATGGCACACCGTCACTGGAGGTGAATGGGGCGTTGGATTCAGGGGTATAGGTCTGGCCCCATTGTCTCTATGAGGCCACTGCTAGCTGGCAGGGTCCTGCTCTGACCTGGAATCCAAGGCATGGACCTAGCCCCTCTGCTTTGTTCAGGCCATGTAGTGCATGGAGTCATGGGAAACCAACAGTCATTTCTGCAGGAAAAGACATACCCTCAGCAGGGTGGTTCTCAGGACAACCGCCACATGGTCTCCTGATTCACAGTTCTATGTGTTTGTGTTCTCACGAGGCCGTAATTGTTAAAACATTGGAAGGGATCTTGGTTACAGACTTTCCTGAGTCAGAACATATGGGCCAGGTAGGCACAGGGCTTGGTTCAACTCAGAGCCCTGGCCCCTGGGTATGTACCTGAGGAATTGCCTGGCAGCAGGACAGACTCAGCCTGGTCAGGAAGAACTGTCCTCAGACACCAGCACTGAACCAGAGCCTAGTGACAGGTGTGGATGGGCAGACGAGGGACTAGAGGATCTTGACAGAGAAAGATTCCTCCTGGGTTGGAAGTGGGAGATGCTTCTGAAAGTTGTAGCTTTGCCCTCCTAGGTCCAGAGGAACGAACATTTATATACCAAAGGTATAAAAGGGGTGCAGGGGGTTCCAAGAAGAAACACCTCATAGTTTTTCACTAGCTTAAGCCATTGTAATAAACAGGCTATCCCTAAATGTCAGTGAAGTAAAACAGAAGTTGACATCATTCCACGTTCCACATAACCTTGGCCAAGGCTTGGGAACCTTCCTGACGAGCTCTTCCCATCCCAAGAGTCAGGCTGGCTAGCCTCACCTTGTCCTTGCTGCATGTTAGAGAGAAACAACTCAAACACACAGCAGTTCAGTGCCATCCAACATAGCACATGTCCTTCTGCTTGGCCAAAGCCACGTGGCTGGACATCCTGTCCCATGGTGGCTGTGCCGACTGAGGTGTGATGGTGTGAAGGGTCCTCGGTATCACGGTCCTGTGACTCTTTGGCCATCCCAGGGGTCTTCAGCTCTGCATTCTCCATGAGCAGGCCTCCTAAGGGCTGTCCTTCTGACTTGAAGACCCGTGGGCCCCGCCTTGTCTCCGGACTCTTTGGCCTTTTCCAAATTGTGTTGTTGCTCTTCCCGCCTGCCGCAATGCTTGACAGATTCTCTGTGAAGAAGGAAAAAAAAGCTTCTACATAAATCATCCTGAGTAGCGTTTTCTAATTTGGATCATGGTGAAACAACTCTGGATGATTTTTTATTCTTCATTTTCACCATGGTTCCTCTGACAGGCCATCGTCAGCTGCCAGAATGTAATCCATCAGAGTCATATATTTTCCGGGTGAAATGGGTTTAATCCCTCGCCGTGGCAGTCATGTTTCCCTCCCTCTTCTGCAGCACAGAACTTGTAGCGCTTAATGACACTATGATAAGAGGACAGTCGGAGTCGCGGTTCTATCACGACGGGCTGACAAATGACAGGGAGCCATGTTCTTTTCTTCGCCTGGGTCTGCTGGGACTGTATGGACATGCAGTCTGGCCTGTCTCAGGCTGGAGGCCCTGTGCAGCATGAAGAGAAAGCACACTTTCTAGACCGAGAGACCCAGAGCGCAGGCCTGAGCCTTGGCCGACTTTGGGGTATGTGTTTGTTTAACTTGTTCAAAGAGGGGGGCTTGGCTAGGTGTCCTGCAGGATTACATCTGTCTGTAATATAATGTACCCAGTAGGCAGCTGTCTCATGTGTACAGGCCTGTGGAAGGAGCACCCATCCATCCTAGGGTGCACATTGCTTGTGAAGCCACTGGTGAAACTCTGGCTGAACAATGACACTATCCCCCCTTTTCCCTGTAGAATTAGGGTATCAGTGCTACCTCCTAAGGTGGTTGTGGGGATTAGAGGCAAATTCAAGACCGGTGAAGTTGGCACCTGATAAACAGAAGTACTTTCTTATTAATGTTCTCATTTGTTATATTGGAAAACAGCCCGGCAAGGTTGGATGAATTCCCAACCTCATAGCTTCTGGTTATAGAGAAGTAATTGGAATGATCTGGAAGCTCCTTCTGATGCCTGTCAGGCGGTCTGGCAGGTAGCAGGGCAAGAGTCAGGTCTTCCGGTGCTTTGTATTTGAAGGGTCAAGATTACCGTCGCATATTAATCTGCCACCGGCACCATTTTTGTCTTCTTAAAGTCTTGGCTAGATAAAAAGGAGTGTGAGTAGCACAGCCAACTCCCTTAAAGGCTGTTTCCCATGTGCCGTGGTGAATGCAAAGCACAAGTTCATTTCCAAGCCTTTGATCTAGTCATTAACTCCCTTGTCTTCTCATATAATCCTGAGCCAACCATCTCTCCTACCTACACCACAGTCCACAGAATCATTTCCTATGCATTTAAATCTGCTTGTTTTTGCTCACAGTCTATGTCAACAACAGGTTGTCTGCAGCTCCAGCCCCACTCCACAGGCCTGCCCCTTCTCTGCAGTGAGCATGGAGAGGCACAGGCGTGTACAAAGCTCAAGCAGCATGGCTCTACCCAACTATCATCTCCTCTTCTATCCCTCTGAGGCATCTGAGAAATCTCAGAAATGATAGCTATGAGTGTTGACCAACACCTGCTATGAGCCATTCATGATGCTGAGAACCTTCTGGTTCTCTGTGCATGCTAGAGAAGTTTAAGGAAGTGACTGGTTTATCCTCAGCAGCAGACGTTCACAGGATCAAGATAGCTTTCAGTGTGCTGCTGAACTAGAGGTACCCTGACCATCCGTTCTTACAGATGAATAGGGCATGTTTTAGACTCCAGAGCTGACTGAAAAGTTGCAAGCAGAATAGGCCAGGTAGGAAGGTAGGCAGGGTGGATCCTGGAGGCTCTGGCTTGCTCTCTCTGCCTGCTCAGCCATGGCTCCCTTGAACACCCTGGGGAACTGTACAGCCTTGATTGGCAGCAGTATCCGGCAGATCTTCACAACCCTTCATGATGGGTACATGTAGCAAGGTCCCTAGAACTGCAGGGCCTGTTCAGAAGCTCAGCTTTAGATGAGGCACACTGTAATTGTTCTAAAGGTTGTGGAGCCCTGAGAGTCAGGAAGGAAAAGACCCTGGCTGCCCAAGGCCCAAGAAAGATGAAGCTTGGCCAGCCCCAAATCAGACAGCACTGTGCCTGAGAATGGCTGTGCCCTACTGCTGTTAAAGGCCCTTTCTTTTAAATAGAGTATTAGACTTTATGTTTCACTGTAATGCATTGAGCTCTATGGATTACCTCCTCAGTGTGCTGTAGTGTAAGACTTAGAGATGCCATTGATTGATGTGTGGCAGACAGAGTACCCACTGAGTGACTCCGCAAAGGAAAGAGAAAGAAAATAGAGGTTCTCTAAAGTTTAGAGGATTGTTAATAAGTAGTTACCATAGTTTTAAGAGAATCGTGTGTGTGTGTGTATGTGTGTGTGTGGGGGGGCGTTTACCCACCACCCCCACAGCTTCCCAGAGTTTTCTTGAGTGTGAGCAGCAGGAAATATTAGATAGAAAGATTTATTGCGGAGAATATCGCGGAGATAAACAGATAGAAAATAAAGGATAGCCTCGAGAGGGCCTGGAACCTTTTCCAACGGGCCCCAACTGTCTCTGCCCCAGGGTTTTTATAGAGACACCAAGGGGTGGAGCAAATGACCTCCTCCCCCAGCACAGCCAAGTGCAGACCATCTCAGACACCTGCACTCAGGCCCGTGGTCCTAATCATCCTCTATGTGGATCTGCTGGGTAAAGCCACGAGGAACCCGAGAACGGCCCCCCACATGTGTGTACATATACATTTTCTATAAAGAAAAGTGAAATCATAAAGTTTGCAGGCAAATGGATGGAACTAGAAAAGATTATATTGAGTGAGGTAACCCAGACTCAGAAAGACAAGCAATGATGTTCTTTCTCATCTGTGGTTCCCAGCTCCAAATCCTCAGCTGTGACTATACAGCATGGAGTAACCATAGAGGTCAGAAAAGTGTCTGGGGACCATGGTGGGGGAGGATCTTGGATACAGGTGACATGAAGTGGGAAATGGAAGAACAAGGAGTGGGTCCCATCGGGAGAGGGAGTGGGAAGATCAACACAAAAGGAGAAGGAGGGACGATGGACATAACAGCAAGGTTATTTGATAACTCCTCAAGAAATCATATTTCTTTGTATTTACTGAAAATTATACACAATACATGTAAGTATACGCACATACATACATAACGTACATATATAACATACATACATAGGGAAGTTATACCATGTGAGTGGACAGTCGTCCCCACAGGACCTGTGGTTGGAACATAAGAAGTGTACAATTTCAATGACTGGTTGGATCCTCCAGTCTTCTTGAATCGATACTGGCCATCACTTTACCTTCTTTCATGAAATATCTGCTTAAAAAAGACTCTTACCTATTTTCTTTTAACCGATGTCCGTGCTTGCTGAATTTTAAGAGTTCTTTATATAGTCAGATGTGGGTCTCTTAGTCCCTGACTTGCTTTTGAAGACAGAAGTCTGAAGTTTTGCCGAGGCCCTGCTTCTCCTGTTTCTGGCCTTGTGTGTGTACCTTCACTACACGCGTTGTCTCTGCTACTGTTCACATTTTGTCATGGAGTCTTCCTGTTCTGGGCTCTGCTGTGGTGTTGATCTGTGAGGCATGGATCTCAGTCTAGTTCTCCCGGTCTCTGTCTGGCTGGTTGGGGTCTGTCTACTGCATAACTCAGAGGAAAACCCAAACCTCAGCTGTGGAGTCTGGGAATCAAGCCCTGCTGTCAGCACTTTCTGAGGCTGCAGGGTGCGATCTGTGCAGATTTACACATGGAATTAGAACCTTTCCCCAACCCTGCTTCCCCATGTATGCATGACGGAACCTGCATGGTCCATCTGCAGGTCCAGCTCATGTCAGTAGGAAGGTGTGCTTCTTTTGAAGTTCAGCCTTCACTATGCTGTGCTGCTCATATCCTGGGGAGGACAAGGCCAGTTAGAAGGTGCTCAGTGGGCGTGCTTCAGAACCTATGGTGTGGGAGGATTATGTCCTTTTCTGCATAATGCTGCCCTTGCCTGTGTGCTTTATGAGACAGTCAGATGGAAGCCCCGTGAGAAGGAAGCAGTATGCACAAGTCAGGCAAGTGAAGGGAGGGCCAGAGCACCACATATTAGGAGCAGGGCTGTGGGACCAGGGTCAGGTGTGATGCCAGTGTGGGAATGCCAACACTGGCAGGGCCAGGCTGCAAGTGGCAAGAGTTGCTGTCTGGAGAGGCAGTGCAGGTCCAGAGCACACAGACTCTAGACTCCGAGAAGAGCGGGCCAGATGTCTTTGTGACTCTAGTGTTCTCAGGGGCTACCCTGGAGTATCTTACTGTTTCAATTAGTAACTTACTGTTTCTGTTGCTGTGAAGAGACACCATGACCATGGCAACTCTTATAAAGGAAAGCATTTAATTGAGGGGCAGCTTACAGTTTCAGAGCTTTAGTCCATTATCGTCGTGGCAAGAAGCATGGCGGCATGCAGGCTGACGTGGTGCTGGAGAAGGAGCTGAAAGTCCTACATCTTGATCCCCAGGCAGCAGAAGGAGACCGTGAGCCACACTGGGCATAGCTTGAGCATAGGAGACCTCAAAGCCTGCCCCCACAGTGACACACTTCCTCCAACAAGGTCACACCTCCTAATAGTGCCACTCCCTATGGGCCAGGCATTCAAACATGTGAGTCTATGGGGGCCATACCTGTTCAAACCACCACACTCGCTTTCATCATTACCAGCATCATTAGGCATCTCTGGAGTGAATGTCAAGGCTGGAGCACAGGACTCCACTTCTCTGCAGCCCCTACCTCGGAGGTCAAGCCTCACAGTCTTTCCCAGATCAAAGGATCAAGGCCACAGCTACTCACTGCTTCCCGTTTCTGCTGTAAGTTAACCCCAGAGCCAGCCACTTCCCTCCAGCTCCAAAGGGAGAATCTGGTCCTGTTTAGACCTTTCTGTAGCCATAGCTACAACCATGATATGGCACTCGCTTCTAGTACTGCTGGAAGGCCTCGGTGTGGACTCCTGCCTACTGCGGCTCCCTGCTGCTCCCCACTGTCTGGTTCAGGACTCCATTCAGCCTGTGCTGGGACCACCTTCCTCTAGTTCTAACTCCTCCTCTCCAGCCTGCCACTTATGGGATCTTGGCGTACAGTCATCACTGCAGGAAACTTGCATCTGTCCCCCATGCTCCCTGTCTGTCCACCATGTTCCTCAATAGCTGTGTGGTCCTCAGGAGTCCTAGTTTCCTCCACGGTAGAGTGGGACCACGGCAGTGCCTGCCACCCAAGGCCTCAGAGAGCTGAGTGAGGGCGCTGAATATATAGTGCTCTGCCCGATGGGCTGTCCCAAGCTCTGGGATGAGTAGTGAATGTACCAAAAGAGCTAACTGTGCCTGGTCCATGGAAAGAGCCTGTGTATCTCTTCAGTAATGGAGTCTCCTCTCAGTGTGTCTTTTCATTCTAATTTTTCCCTTGCACCATACTTCTCAACATGAATTTTGACTTTCGAGATATGTATTCAAAATTTTATTTTCTAAATCTGTATCGCCTTACTACATATCTATATCCTATAAATATATTTGGTATTTACGCTATTTGTTGATGGTAATGAGGATGCTGTCTTATACACATGCTAATTAGGCAGTTTCCAATTTGTGGATCCCTCTGAGAATCTCAAGGCTTGGGATATTTTGGTTGAAAACTGGGCCTCGGCAAGTACTCCAGATTGATCTTTGCCCAAGCCCTTTGGAGTATGCTCCTCCTTTTCTCACTCCATCACCCTCCTCCCACCCCCAAACCCAGGCCAGCAAATCATGTATGTGATGCAAGTCCTGCTGAGGGGAAGTTAGTAGTTGCTGTGTAAAGAAGGCCGGCAAAGGGGAGGCCAGAGCTTAGGGTTCCCATGATGAGGCCTTCATAAGAGACTGCAGGGGAGGAGGCTGAGACCTGGGCCAGGCATGGGGAGGAGGGAGGTGGATAGGGAACAGGCCCACAAAGGTGAGATACAGCAGGGGCAGGCGCACACAGCTGGCCCCTGATCAGGCTTCGAGGTGAAGGAGATTGATCAGGCCAGTGTGAGCCATGGCTCCCAGCTGGCTGTGGAGGGCAGGGCCAGGGGCAGGTGGAAGGGAAGGGGTTCTGGAGAGAAGCAGACTTGGGATGGTGTTTAGATTTATTGGGAGGGGTGCCAATGAGAACACATGCCAGAGTATCAACAGCAGGGCACAGCCAGACCTTCCAAAAGGAGCTTTTCTAAACAGCAACAATAATAAAAGAACACATGGTCTCGACGAAGCCTGGCCATCTCCATTTTGGTATATGTGTGTCATTTAAGACTCACAGTCTTAAGTGGATATGTGACCCAGGATATTTCTCTAGGTCTCAGCAATCCTGGCAGCAGTAACCCGTGGTACCCTGTGCACATCTGGGATCAATGCTAGGGACCAAGTGGACCTTGGCTAGATGCTGTGATGGTGTCAGGGCACAGCCAAGTGTCTCAGGAAGGCTTTGCTGTACTGGACACAGGAGCATGCCCATCTCTTCAGAGTTCTAACGACCCCCTATATAGTGTTATTCCTGTGACCACACACAACTTAGACCTCAGTTTCCTCTTCCTTTGGGTATAATCCACGATGGTGGGGTGGTAAGAGAATGGAATGATGGGATAGTGGGAACTGAGCATGTTGGGTTGGGAATGGTAGCCCTGGGGCGGGGCATATGTAGCACAGGCAGTGAGCTTTCTGGCAGCTGTTTCCTTGCCCAGGTCTGTCCTGTGCCTTGCTGCTGCTGTATCAGTCTATCAGGAGCCGTACTTAAGCGGCAACATGCAGCAGAATTTGTGTCCTAGTACTGAAAGATTTCTGTACAGGAGCACTGATACATCCTGGCAAGCTTGGTAGATTCAGTTCCCACTCACAGGGGATTTTCATCATTTCCATGGAGTGTGGACGGCAGGAACCCTATGGTTCTTCCATCCTTTGTTCTGTTTTCATTTACCTTTGGGTTTGGTACATGGCAGGACCCATGGATGTGGTGTGGTGGGTTTAGCATCTATAGCTGTTCTAGGAAAAGGAAAAAAAGGGAAAAAAAAGTCAGATTTTGGTTCTGTTGGTCGTTTGGCATCTTCTTTACATTTACTTATTTATTTTTCATGCATAAGTGTATGCATTTGTATAGCTTTTGTATCCTGTGCATACATTCGTTTTTGTGGACACACAAATACCACGACATGCATGCATGTGGGACAGCTTGCAGGAGTCAGTTCTATCTTTCTCCCATGTGGTCCCAAGGATTGAACTCAGATGGTCAGGCTTGGGGGCAAGTGCTTTTGATTGCTGAGCCATCCCACCAGCCTAGTTCTTTGGCTTCTGATTAACATGGTGAATGAAACACAGGTTCTTAAAGCCAGAGCTCAGAACCTTCCATGGAGCATGCTTGCCTTCTTTCTCCAGCTCCATCTTAGAGAATAAGCTACCAGATGCTCTCTAAGTCTTCTCTCTCTGGATCTTCTTGGGTCTAGTATGAGAGGATAGTATGTCGTGTTTGTCCTGGTCCTATCTGGTGTGAGCTAACTCGATTCCAGCTACTCCGTTCTCTGGGTCAACACGAGGTTCAAAAAGTAAGGTTGCCTTCTTGCCACGGAGACATTTTCTAGTCCTAGCTTTAGCCTCATAGTCTCTTATTGGTGTAATTACTAAGGCCACTCCACGTAGTTAAAAGAAGATTTATTTAGTGGGTAACTTACAAATAAAGGGGTAAGTAGGTGGCGGGTTCTGGAAAAGACGCAGCGCAGTCCGGCGGTGTTCTCTGGAGAACTCTCCTCGGTCTACCTCTCGCGTCCAGGTCCAGGAAACAAGAGAGCGCCGCACGTCCCGATCTCAGGTCTTCCGGCCCTCCCTTGGCCCCGCCTTGTAGGCGTGATAGTTACGGAAGCCTTATTGGGGATTGGAACTTCCAGACCAAAGCTGGAATGGCTACCCACTACAGTCTCTAGACAGCATCTGCTTGTCACTGGAATGATGGGAGGAAGCAAGAACTTACTTGGATCCCGCCATGCACCTGGTGTCCCTCTGGCCTCCCTTGGGAGATGTTCTGGACCCAGGCTCAACTCTATCCGGGCTCAGTGAAAAGGCTAGTAGCACTCAGGCCGCCTTAGTCATATAAGGCAGAGAGCCTTCCAAACAGTTGGTTTTCTGTAGTCATTCAGAAGCCGGAGGGACATCTCTGCTGAGCTGCACATGCCCTGGCCTGGCCTCACTTAGGTAAAATGACTCTGCATAGACCAGTGACCTGTCCAAAGGCACAGTGAATTTCAAGGAGACCCAGGCATTCTCAGACTTCCCGGGAATAACAGAAAACTTGCCAAGAGTCCTGCTGACATTTTAATCTCCATACTGACGTCTGCAGAATCCTTAAGCAGGCTGGGGAGAGCCACAAAGCTCCGTTTAGAAACAACCGATCTGGGCAATGCAGGGAGGTTTCCTGGTGATGATGGAAGAAACAGCCATCATACCTGGTCTGGGCTCCACAACAGTTGTGACTGTGTGGCCAGCTGCTCCTTGGGCTATCTTTGTCCAGTGTCTGCTTTGTGCTGGGTTCTGGGAGCATCAAGTTGAAGAAAAAAGCATCATTTGAGAGAAGGGTGAATGCAATGGGAAACAGACACCTGATATGAACTTCAGTAGAATGATGCCTATGACTGCAGGACAGTGAGGGGCAATCATACATAGGCCCATTAGCATTTGTGTGGCATTTTATACCACACAAAACATCTTTTATCCAGCCCACTTGATCATTAGCATAAGTTCCTGTAATAGCCATAATTTCTCATAAAAGCTCTGTTGACATACCATACCGTCCATCCACCCGAAGTGCACAGCATTCCGATGCATTCAGAGAGCCATGCTGCCATTGCCACAATCCATCTCAAGCCATTTTCATTACTCTAATAAAATAACAGCTGGAATGTTTTTGAGTATCCGTTACACCAAATGAGCCAAGTGAGTGCTCCCAGATCCTGCAATGTGGGAGGTCCAAGGTGTGAAGACAGTTGTGTGGCTGTCTCTGGTGACCCAGCTTCTCTGTGAAAGGAGCTGGAGTCCAGACTGTGTGACCCCGGGTCCCCCACTTCCCCTCCATACAGCTCCCCACCCGTGAGAAACAACCCTGCGTCTGTGGTGTCCCTTCATACACTTGTCTAGTCCTGTCCCTTCTTCTCTTCTGCTGTACCACAAAGACTGTGGGGAGCAAGGCCATGTGTCCCGTTGCTCTGCCTTTGTTGGCTTGGTACCCTCTTGTGCTGCAAGCTAGTGGCCCTGCCCCAATGGGAAAGCTGCCTCCTCGGTACTCATGTATGTGGGAATGTGAGGTAGTGGCTTGTGCTTCTCTCGCCAGAGATGCCCCTCCCCTCCTTGTCCTCATACTTCCCAGGGGGCTTTGTGGGATCAGCATCAGATGCCAGCCATGAGAGACACAGAGTAGGTTTTCCCTTTAATACAGAATAGATGTGTGCAAATTTTAGATAAGTGTTGACCAGTGTCTAGGGGAGTATTCTGGAGCGCTGTGCTGGCGACTTCCACATTTACTGAATGGAGCTAGCACTGAATAGTGAATCTACAAAAGTGACCCCCTATAACGACCAAGAGCAGGTTATGAGGGTCGGGTACAGACAGGCAGGGACTTCTCAGGCCTTCAGGGTTATGTGGAGTTGGCACAAGCTTAACACTGCTCAAAGTCATCCAAGTTACTCAGTGAGGACAAGACAATAATAACACAGACAGCTGGCAGGACACCTTAACAATAGTACTTCTTTTTTTAAAAAAAAAATGGGAAATATATGAGAGTTTGAAAAATGGGAGTATTAAGACTCTTATACCATATTTTGCAAACTTTTAAAAAATGGTTCTAGGGACCAAAACCAAGATCTTGTACATGCTAGGCAAATGCTGGGTCAATGAGATACACTCATTTCTTTGTTTGTTTAGTGTTTGTATGATGCATACGTGGGTTCAGGTGCATACCCCACACACCTGTAGAGGTGAGGACCACTTTTGGAAGTCAGTTTTTTCCTCCCACCATGGGATCCATGACTCTAACCCAGGCCATCAATTTATGTAGCAAATGCTTTAAGATTATTTTTTTAATGTTTTTACCTGGTCACCATAGTACCACCATCACCCCCACATTTTTTTTTAAAGATAGTCTCAGTACATAGCCTGGGCTGTCCTTGAACTTGCTCTGTAGTCCAAGCTAGGCTTGAAGTCACAGTCACCCTGCTTCAGCCTTCTGAGAGCTGGGATTTCAGACCCGAAGCATACCCTAGCTATGTGGACTAATTTTTAATGGTGTGAGTATGTTCATAGAATTCTCTGTTAAAAGACTGTGATGACTTCCATGCACATGTGTTGTGGATACAGTGACTCCTCTGACTTACCTAGATGTGCAGAAAAATTTTTAATCACATTAAAATACCAATACTTCAGAAAGAGACTATGGAACTAAAGTATAGCTTTTAGGATCTTACATTCTTAGTCTTTACTTTCCCTTTTTTTTTTTTTTTTTGCACTTTTCTGTTTCCCAAGATTTCATGATAGACTGCTTAGGAAAAACCCCACAAAAGTGTATTTCACTTTAGGGGGTGTTCTTGCCATCTGTGTGGACTGTGTTTACCCAGTGGTGCCTCAAGCGCCTGGGCCACCAGTCTTCCGGGTCAAGCTCTGAGCCTAGTGCCGTGAATGTATTGACTCTGCAGCCCTTTCTGGAGCCAGCATAGGTCTCGAGACTCCATCATTGGGTGTGATGTCCATCTGGAAAAGCGACAAAGGTGATCATGGTTTTGCTGACAAACGTGGCCACTCAGAGTCTAACAATACCATCAACATCCACTTTTCCCCATCAGCTGGTTCAGCTGGTTCATTCTGAGTCATGTTTGGGTTGGAGCCACAGCTTAGGAGTCCTCCTGAAGAGCACTTAGAGCCTCCTTCCTCTCTGCCTTCCTATTAACATTCACATAACGTACCTTTATTGAGTGCCTGTTATACGCCTGATCAGGCCAAGAGGTGACGTTTTAGACGTCAGGTAACCAACTCCTGCTCCACGGTAGGGACAGACGACAGATCAGAATATCAGCCAGAGTACAGAGACAATGGGGAAGACTGTTGACTTGTAGTGTCGGGGGAGGTTTTTAATCTGCTCCTTCATCCATCTTGCCGATTACTTACCGAGTCATTACTGTGTCCTGGACGTTATTCTATACCTGGGGAGCCTGGTCACCAAGACCAAGTGCAGCTCTGCCCCTATGGAGCTCAATTCTAGTAGAACTGAGATACAGTTAACTAACTCAGAGACAAATCTTTAAGCTCATGATAAATGCCCTGCCAGAAATAAATGGAACGCTGCAGGAGAGAATAATAGAGGATAGGCTGCTGTGGCTGGGGTGAGCTGGGGAGGGGCTTTCCAGCTCCTGCTTCAGGAGTGAGAAAGACTCAGCCATGCCATGGCTCAGAACATTCTAAAGTTAAAGACTTAAGGCAGAGAGGCTCCTGCATTCTAGAAATGCATAGAAGGTCAAAGGGCCCAGAAAGCAATGAGAGTGTTCTGTTGAGGAGAGGTGGCTTTGATCAGAGAGCGGAACAGAGGACCCCCAGGTCTGTGGCTGGGAAGCTCCACTGGGAAGATAGGGGTTGTGGCAACTGTGGCCAGGGTATGTGGGTCAGCTCCTGAGCCCATTTGGCTGCACCGTGGAGTCACGTCAGGCAGAGTTTAGAGTGCAGAGCAAGGTCCCCAGGGTCCAGTCATGCCAGCATGCTCTGTGAATATCCAGAAAGGAGCTTAAGTCATGACCCAGAGCACTGTATGAACAGCATTCGGGGTCCATTCTGCCACACCCCATTATAGAATGGAAACCCTCAGTCTGGGGCGATGCAAGACTTCTCCGAAGTCTAAATCTATGGCTGCACCTCTTTTGGAAGTGTGTGTCGAGCCAGCTCTGCAGTCAGGGCCACCTTGGGAGTCATTATTTCATTTTCGGGGAATGAATCTGTTAGGAATTACCAGCGATAATGGTTCATCCGACTGTCTCATGCTGGCATGTGCTGACTCTCCAGCAGCTCTGGGAAGAAATTGCCCTACTGATTAATTCTCCGTTGTTTTCTTTCTTCTCTCAGAATGGCTATTCAAGTGGACAAGTTCAACTTTGAAAGTGTCCCAGAATCCCCCGGAGAGAAGGGACACTTTGCAAATCTGAAGCAGCTGGAAGAAGAGAGGCAGGAGGCACGAGGCTTGGAGATCAGCAGCAAGCTGGACATCCGCTGGAGAATCCTATCCTTTTCAGTGTCCTGGGGCACACAGATCCTGACTAGGGATTCTGACCACCCGCAGGGAGCCCAGAGGTGCTTAATAAGTACTGAGTTTCAACTACAGATAGCTCTAAATGCCATGGGAGGATATGGACCACAGGGCTGGCATTTTCTCAGCCTCGTCACACTTCGGAGGCCCCACTTAATGAAGTATTGATTCTGAGTGGATAAAGGTCTTGTTGGGGGCCAGTGGTAGTCCTGACTTTGGATCTCACGTTTCTTTTGAGTGTTGATATTCACGATAGTGACAGGTCCTAATGGCTGCCAATCAGTACAGGGCTTGAGCCATCCTCTGACTGACAGTGGAGAATGTGGAGACAGTTGTCTGGGAGCCAAAATGGAGTTGTACAGTTTAGCAAGATGTAGAGAAACTTTATAGAAGGAGTGAGAGACTTTTCTGTGGACTGTGTTGTGAAAAAGGAAAGTCGTATAAAAATGCCTGCACCCACACAGGCGTGTGATCAGAGTTCGGCTGAATGGGTGGAGGGACCCGGAGTGCAACTGCGTGCCAGTTCCTGCAGAGCACCCACATAGTGTGTCAGACATGTGAGTGCACTGTTAGCAGTGGGTGGAAGTTTATCAAAGGGCCAGAGGTGAGAAATGTCCCACAAGCAGCACAGCAGGAGAGTGTGGCTTATTCAGAGTGTCTGCCAGGAAAACGCACTTCTAATGTGGGTTTCTTCCCATCTTCTCCTTCGTGTGTGGACTCTGTGGCTGTGGGCATGGTCAGACTGTGCATCTGGACGACAACATTCCAGAGGATTTCGCCGTCATGCTTTGTGTGTGCCAGGGATTGTGCTAAATTCTAGGGACGGTGTGATGGGTGCTGTCAGACCCAGCACTCGTGCAGACTGTGATCTCCAGCACACGGGTATGGAAACTGTGACATTGGGTGGTGAAGCTTTCCCTTCAGCAATGCAGCCAGCAGGTGCCCCACCCTAGGTGCCAAAACGGCCAAATGAAGTGATTTTAAAATTGTACAAGGTTAGTCTGAACTAAAACCAGACTCCTTCTCCAGAGCCAGTCTATAGAGACCTTCTATGGCCGAAGCAGGCAGAGGTCAAGCCTGGAGCACACACGCCATCAATCCTTTGTTTCTCACTGCCTTCTGTTTGCTGAAAATCTCCCATCATAGAGCCTTTCTCAAGTGTGGGGTCTCACATTTTAGAGGCTACCCTTCTGAGCAGGGTGGCCAGGGTAGCTGGTGCCCCACCTGGATGCCACCGAGAGTATCTGTGCTGGTCTGGCAGACACTCGGCACCCGGTGCAAACCGACAGGGTCACCAGATTCCCTTGGGGTTTCACAGCCCTGGAAGAATTTTAGGCACAGAGCCTTGTCTGGGCTTGATTGATCTCAGGCAGAACAACCCACCTAAGGCTGTGCTGTGCTTTATCCCGCCCTCTGGGACTGCTGCTTCCCATAGAGAGAGGTACCTAGCCCCACCCCCTTGATGCTGAGGTGGAGATGAAGCTGTTCCACTGAACAGCTCAGGCTCTTCTTCAGTCTTTCTAATTGGCTTCTCCAGAAGACTTCTCAATGGAACTCTGTCTTCTCATCTTCTGGAAAACACTAAACCTCTATAAATAAGACTCTTTTAAGACCCAGGATGCTACATTTTTTTTGGTAATAGTCAGTCATGCTTGGAGAAATAGTTTTATCTAAATGAATTCTAATACAAACAGCCCCTGTCATCAGTGTAGTTGATTCCTTGATCATCATAAGTGAAATGCAGGGAATCATTTGGTATCTGCCTCCGGGGAATTCAGCTATCAGAGCTGTTTGCAATAACTTGGTTCAGGGGTCTTTCATCTTGCACAGCACAGCACAGTGTCTTGGCAGCTGGAGAGAAGCCTGGCTGGATATTCAATCAAATCACTCCCACTGTTTGACCCTTGATGGGCAGAGGATTGAGGTTGCATGGACACAGTTTGGGTTGGTAGCCCCCACCCATATAAATATGATGGCTATGTGTGCCTTAGAATTACTTGGAAAGGGTCAATACATGGACAGTGTAGATTTCAGATTTGGCCATCTGGAGAGTAGATGAAAGGACATTCCATGTACATCATGACAAGCCTCTGTGTATGCACATGAACTGGTGTGCACAGTGTTTATGTGACTGAATATGTGTTGAACATGCATACAGTCCTTGAACTCTTAGCACTCACTAGATACCAGATATTGACCAGATTCATTTATATAGCTTGCTTAATTTATTCAGGTTACACACACACACACACACACACACACACACACACACACACACACGACTTGCCATTCCTGCAAGTGCTGTAATACCAAGTTAATGTGTAGCTGCAAAAATCCATTCAGTTCTTAGATAGAGGACATATCAGATATTGAAGCGATAGGAACAAATACTACACTTGATCTTAGCCAAGAAGTCCTAGAGGCTGGATAGAGCAGTTGATTTTTGCAATAGCTTTTAGATATAGTTTTCTCACTTGGCCACTGATGAGAAAAACGAGGCCAATGAGGTTATTTCACCTGCTCAAAGGTCACCCAGCTTATACACGGCTAGTTGGGACTTGGGCTGCCCTTAGTGCTATGCTTCCAGCTCCATCTAGGAGTCATGTCTAGGAGTCATGGCTAGGCCTCCTCTTCCGCCCTGGCCTTCCTACTCTCCACACTACTCAGAGCAACTGTTGAGATGGCCACATTCCTTGGACAAACTGATAATGAGCACCTGCTTGCCCTCCATCCATTTCACCATCTCCTCTCCGTAGAGCTCTAGAATGTTCCTCACAACAGGACTTTCTGTAGCGAACCAATTGCGGACCTCATCTCTGGACCTCTCCCAGACAGCATGTCCACTGTGGGTGTTTTCTGTCCAGTACAGTCACTGGCATGGGGAGCTCTGCCAAGATGCCAGGGTACTTAACAAGATGAGAAAAATGGCATCGATGTTTAGAAAGTTGGTGATGCAAATGAGAAAGTCAAGTAAGAGGCTCACTAATCATTTGCAGGGGTCTCTCCATGAGTATAATTTCTATCTATGACAATTCGCTAGTTTACTTGAACTCTAGTAGGGTTGGGCTATATCCTGTACTTGTACCCCTTCGCTCCAGAGCTGGTACGTGAGATGGAACTCATCTTCCTAGTCATGGTGGTCGAGGGGCAAGGGAAGGACAGTACCCATTTACATGTGCTGTCCAAATAATGTGCTGCTTCCTGCCTTAGCTCTCACTCCCCTCTGTCGGCAGCACTTTCCTCCTCTTCCTCCTGAGTACCCACTGATCTTCTAGAGGTATGGGATCTGAGACAGCCCAGTGGGTCTCCCACACTCCAGAAAACCAACCCTTCCTCCTCTGGCCGTCCCCGCCTAGTGACTATAGCCACCCTGCCCAATAGAAAATCCATCTTGCACCTGCGACACCGAGTTGCATTTGAATTGGAGTGTACCTCACTTCTGTGACTGGTTCACACCCGTCACCTGTACTGGTCATGAGAAGACCAAGCAGAGGCTCTTGTCAACCACCACCATTAGTCATTTATTCTTATTTAGAATTTAATTAGTTGGTTGATATTTGTGCAGACTCTTCCCTTACTTCATTTTTTATCCCTCTAGAAGATGAGTGGGTGCTAACCAGGAAGATGACACGGAAGAGTAAGCAGCAAATTGTTGGGATGGCACACGTGCGCACATACATGTGAAAGCATGAATGCTGAGCAAGGGGAGGGAAAAACAAGTCATGAGAGACTTGTGTGTTGTGCTGGGTTACAGGGAGTCCAGTTTTTTGTCCCAAGAAGGATGGGTGGCCACAGAGGGGCTCTGAGAAATAGAAGATGGTGAGCCTTACTGCAATAGGCTGGTGCCCCAGTTCTTGGGGAGCCCTTTGTAAGGTACTGATTCTGAATGCCTGTGCATTGCTGGAGAGGACCACCTGACTCATGGGACTCACTCCTGTTCCGGAAGGTTTGCAGGGAAAGTCTAACACCCTACAGAGTGTGGAGAAAACCTCCCTAAGCACCGGGATTGCCTGTGACAGTGAGGAGTCATGCTTCAGCACCATGGAGAGCTCTCTGCCGGACTTGTCCCTGTCGGGAAGGATGGGACAGGTCAGGCTGCTGTCTCAGCTGTTTGCAGGCACAGGCCCTGATAGGACCCAACTTGTGGGCAGCAGTGTCCTCACAGTCAGACAGAAACTTTGATTCCTGGGTTCCAGGTGTACAGTGAAGTATTCACACAATGTGTCTAGGAGTGTGTAAAGTGGGGTGTAGACCGAAGGCTCCAGGGTCACCCTGCTTGGGTTCAAACCTCAACTGTCCACTTTCTTACACCCAAACCGTCCTGTTTCCGCCACAGACCTGAGAACTGGGGGCGGGGTGTGGCTGTTTTAAATCTGTGATGGAAGTACATAGCGATTCCCATTGTAATCCCAGCACTTGGAAGGCTGAAAAGGCTGAAGCTGGAGGAGTGCCATGACTTTAAGGTCAGCTGGGGTTACAGAGTGAGACTAGGTTACAAAGTAAGACTATCTCTTAAAAAAAAAAAGAAAAGAGAAGAGGAGGAGGAAAAGAAAGAAGAAGAGGAAGAGGAAGAGGAAGAGGAGGAAGAAGAAGAAGAAGAAGAAGAAGAAGAAGAAGAAGAAGAAGAAGAAGAAGAAGAAGAAGAAGAAGAAGAAGAAGGGAGCACAAAACAAGCAAAAAAAAGTAGCAGAGAGGGTGAATCTAACCAAATGATCAACAAATATTACATACACATCAACAGCAGCGAAGTGAAAATACCAGTCCCTGTCCACAGCCAGTATGCTCTGAAGTCCAAATTTGAATCATTGTCAGAGAATATGCATGGTAGATGCTTACCATAGGGCCCCTCTCATAGGAGGCACCTTAGAAATTTCTCTACAGGAGCAGAGTGATTCTGTCACCACCATAATTTATTTATCTCTCACCCCAAATGCCAAGATGTGCATATTAAGAATTAGCTGCCACCATCTGTACTGCAGTGGTGCATCCTAGGCGGGGACCTTGACTGACCAGCTTGGCCTCTTGTGGGTTCAGGTTCAGGTACCAGACGCCTTTGGTGGCTTTTAGGGCTGCAAGGGAGAGGCTGTGCATACAGGATCAGCTTTATTAGCTCAGTGGTACCCTTTGTGGCTCATATCTGAAAGTAAATGAATTCAGAAACCGGTAGAACACTCCCTCACCCCTCTCCTCTCATCCTGGTTCATCAGGAGAATGGGCTCGGCTGTGTGCTGTAGACACGGCTGCCCACCTTGAGACCCGGGTACAAGTTTCTAATGAATGACTAATGTCCCACCTTCTGAGGTTTTAATCTCATGTAAGAGAACGTAAACCTTGGGATGAATTATGAAGGAAAGCAGAAGGAAGCAAACAAAAAAAATGAGCATTTTTAACCCAAACGTGTGGGAGATTTGTACTCAGGGTTTCCTCCTTCCAGACTAGAGTGGGAAATTATGGGACCAAGCTATGTCCACACACCAGCTTTCATTCTTAATGCTGGCCGCTCAAAGAACTCTCACCTTGTTTTAAATGGGTGCACATGGTCAGAGACTTCTGGAAAGCAATTGGCTTATCCATTTGCCTTGTCCCTGCCCCTCTTCCCACAGGGACCTCTTTAAACCGCTCCCCTATGTATACTTTCAGAACTGCTCTCTGAAATGAGTGCTAACTAGTCTTATTTTCTAATGTTTTTAATCTAGTCTATGCTGATATAGCATTTTGCTTTTTCACTTAATATAATGGTGGGGAACTTCACTCCAGCAGTAACTTTCTATTGCCCCCATTTCCAGCTGAGTGCTATGGCAGGAACATGATACCCGTACCTTTCAGCTTGGGCTTTGGCCAGTGCACACACCTATGCTCCCAAACAAGTCATTTCCCTTTCTGCAGATGCTGTGATGTGGTACCAGCTCAGCTGATGGATCAGAATGGAGTTCAGTGTGGCCACTCTGCCATCACTAAGCAGGCTAGCGCTGAGTTGCTGAACTCCCTGGCTTCTGGTTATTCAAGTATAAGCACCTCCTCATTCATCTGATTCAAATGAATGGCTAACACACTTGTAGCTCCCACCAGGGCCCTTCTCCATTGATACTGACCAGGCCCCAGTGTTGGGGCTCAGAGTGCTTTCTCCCCCAGGACTTGATACCTACCCAGAGAATAAGTTCTGTGAGAGCCACGAACCCAAACCAGAAGCCTTAACTGCGCTCTTTCTGCCAGCCCCATGCATACAGCATCACTTTCTGTCTTTGTTTAGAGTAAATCCCAGCATACCCAGCAGGGATTTGGTCAGGAGCTAAGACATGGGAGGGCTCTTTGTTTTGCTCTTTGTTTACTTATTTGTTTTGTTGGTTTGGTTAGTTGGTTTTGGTTACTTGAGACAGGGTCTCACTCTGTAGCCCAGGCAGGCCTGGAAGAATTCTTGATCCTCCTGCCTCAGACTCCCAAGTGCTGAGATTACCAGACAGGGGTTTACCGGTATGCCTGATTTGGAGGTGAGGTTTGATCATTTTTGCAAGCTAGTCTATCACAGAGTTGCAGCAGAGTGTGTGAGTAGTGGTCACAGGGATGCTCTGGCTTCTACATTCACATTCTCTGGCCGGAAAATTCCACACGGGGTAACTGCAGGAGACTGCACAAGGGGTTCACTACCGTGATACACCCTCAGCCAAACTGTTGATTAGGATAGCTTGGGATGGCTAGGGAAAACTGGCTCAGCAGTGAATCATTCTCAGGAAGAATGATGACCCCTCGGAGCCATTAAATGGTGTGTACAGTGACCTTAGTGTCCTTGAAGCCAGCAGTGACCAGCAGGACAGCTTCCCAAATGGTCTCTGAACATTCCCCATCCCCAAACAAAGGGGAGCTTCAGGTTTCCATGGTCTGGTGGGAAGTTCTCTTTGCTGCTGCTTTTTGGGCTCCTGCCTCTGCTTCTGGGCCCCTCCCCCTCCCCATCTCCCTCCAGTCCCTTCCAGAGACTTGGCTCAGCTGTCCCTTCCGCTGGGCAAGTTCCCAGTCTCTGCACCTGGCTTCAGCCCCTCATCTTCCCCGGCTCCTTTCCTTAATTGCAGAGTCCCTTCCTTCCGTCAGCATGTTTTTATTTATCTTTAATTTACCATCTTAACCATGGTGAAGCCTACAGCTCAGTACTGCAGCCTCCCCCACGTGCATCTTGGGAGCGTCTCACATTCTCAAGTCGGAACTAGACCCAGCACCTCAAATCCCTAGTCCTTAGCCCTGGCAGCCGGGGTTGGGGCTAAGGGCTAGGGACTTGAGGTTCTGTCTATGGATATGACTACTAGGTAACTTGTTTGTCTCTTTGTGCCTGACTTCTCTTTAATTGTCTTCAAGGGACATGCACGGAATGTGTCAGGCTTCCTTTCTTTGAAGGCTGAATGGCATTCGATTGTGTGGATGGACTGCATTCTTTTTATTTAATTATCTGAGAGTAGACACTTGGGACATTTCCACCTTTTGGCACTGTGAGCAGCCCTGCCGGGAACATGGCGTACATCTTTTTGTTTACATTCTGGCTTTGGCTCATTCAGGTGAACACATGGCCAGTCCTGGGGTTGCTGGAGGTCAGTGTCTTCTGTTTGCAAGACCATCTCTCTCCTGTATGCCCGTGACCTCTGAGACTGGGGTTGCAGTCTCAGTTTAGTAACCGACTAACCGACTGCCCTAGCTATCCCTCCTTGTTGAACTAACAGGTGAAGCCTCACTCCCAGGACTGTTGGAGGACCAAGCAAGAGGATTAAAAGTGCATTGCAGAGTGCTCGCCAATAATAACAGCACTTGAGCAAACCTGCCCTGGGTGGTAATGAGATGGAGACACAGCATGTAGAGGGCTCTTCTTAAGAGAGAATTATGTATGGGAAAAAAAAACAACAACAACAACCTTTGCTAGATGGTGCTGGAAGAGGGGAGATCCCCAGGGGGTGGAGACAGCAAAGCAGTGGCTCACTCACTGAAACAAGGCAAGGAAGGGACTCCCCAGAGGGGAGAGAAACGGGACCCTACGGACAACAGGAACATCTACTGGTGCATCCGCATCCTCCTCAGGACAAGTGTTCTTGTCCTCGTGCTATAGATAATGAAGCCATTTTTTTTTTGGTTGGTGTTCTTTTGTTTTGTTTTTGTTTTTTTAATTCAAAGTTCACGAGAGGCAGTGGCAGGATTCAAAGACTCAAAGTTGGGCTCATCTCAGGAGAGGGCTCTGGGCTCTGAAGCATGGCCCCCGGGCCGCCTTCTTGGGGTGCTTGCTTGCTGGCATTCATTCACTGTCAGGCACTGTTAATGGGGCAGCTATGGGAGCCTGGCGCTGTTGTGAGCCTCCTAGGGGCTCACAAGCTGCTGGTGAAGCCACCAGATGCCGTGTGTCTTGGAAGAGGACACAGGAGATCTTTCTGAGCAGAGATGGGTTGGAAACATTTCCTAGAGGAAGTGGAGTCAAAGAGAAGATGAAGGATCAAATGAGGAAGGAGACAGAAGGGGGATGACAGAGCATCATAGGGAGAGTCAGTGCATGCGGTCCTTGGGAGCTCGAGAAGTCTAGAGTAACTGGTCAGGCTGAGGGGTAGGCAAGGCTCCCTAGGCATCGTGGGGGCCAGTCTGGCACCATCTCAGCCAATTCTGCCCCAGCCACGCTTTCTAGGCAGCCATAGTCTGTGTAACTTTCCCTAAATGCCTGGTGAGGCTGCTGGCTTCAGAGATGTACTGGCCTGAGACCTAGGATCATGGACCCCCTTCACTTACTGGCCCTGTCCCTTTTACTCCAGCCCCTGCCTCTAACCCCTTTGATTCTCTGCTCACAAGATGTCCCCACACCACTGTTCCCAGACTTGGCACATGTAATTTCCATCTTCACCAGGTGGGCTCAACATCAAGCCCTTTCCTGGCACCTCTGTCCCAATTGCCACCCTGCCACTGTGGCCTGTCTCCCTTGGTACAAGGGGCAGGTTTGTTAAACAGAATGGACTTGCCAGAAGGAAGTAGGAAGTGGACTCTCCTTCTGTTTCCAACTGTTAGTAAATGTCAGAAACTCACTTTCCCCATTTGCTTTGCACTTGTGTACGGTGACTTTGATTTCGTGGGAGAGGCGAGAGCCTTGCAGACCTGCCCAGAGCTGCTCTGGGGCCTCCCAGCAGCTCTTGGCCTTTGCCTGCTGTCTGCATTTCTAAGCCATGTTTTCTTCATCCACTGACGCTTGCTGAGAGACTTTATGACTTCCTCCATTGTGAACTCACTTGAGAGAGAGCATGTTCACAATAACATATGTAATTACATCGAGATGTAGAACAGCAAACATGAAGCCAGCACGAACCCAGTATATGTTGAGAAACACCTGCTTGTCCTGAACAGTCAACCGCAGTCTGCTTATTTTATTAAGGAAAAGTAACCTCAAATTTAGCTTTATTTCCCCCAGCAAGAATCATTGTGGGGAAAGGATTATCCCAGTAGCTCTTTCTTCCTTCTGTAATAGTCCCTTACTTGAGTGGATTTGGAGACGAAGGGAGGGGAACCCACTGTGCTTCTG
>CABHPQ010165078.1:31765-47493 GCA_902168405.1 Peromyscus aztecus | reverse complement strand
AAAGAAAGAAAGAAAGAAAGAAAGAAAGAAAGAAAGAAAGAAAGAAAGAAAGAAAGAAAGAAAGAAAAAGAAAAAAAGAAATCCGGGGTGCTTAAGCCACTGCGCTGTGGTAGCTTGCTGCAGCAGCAACGGAACACTAAGGAATCCTGTAGAGGACTTTGGCTTCAAGTTGCACCTGTGGTTGCCAGCAACTGCTGTCTCTGAATTGGCCAGCAAATTTAATACTGACTAGGAGAGAGGACACTGTATACCCTGCAGGTCCTGATGCATGGCTGTCAGTCTATGAGCAGCTGTTTTTTTTCTGAAGAGGGCAGGTGGAAGCATTGTCCCTTTCCCCGAAACACATCTCAGATATTGCTTTGTTACCTGCTCCTCTCTATTGCCAAATCCAGGAATCCTGTGCCATTGTCAAGCCTCAAGCTTCAGGAAGGATGCAGTTGTTCTGATAAATACACATGCAGCCTTTCCCAACACTTTATGACCAGAAGGTTAGTTATTTAAAGGTCTATGTGTTTGTGTTCAGAAAAAAAGAATAATTAAGGGAAAATGTTATAGGAAAGAATATATCATTATCTTTCAGGGTTTGGAAAGTTATATCAGTGCATACAAATATATTAAACAAATTATACTAAAATAGTTATTCAGCATCACTTGGATTCTCTTTAAAATTATTTTTCTTTGGTAATTTCAGATATGAATACAATGTATTTAGATCATAAATACTCCCTCTCTCCTCCTACAAGTACTTCAAGATCTTCACCTACAAGATCTTCACCAACCCCACATCTAACAGAGGGTGGTCTCTATAATATATAAAGAACTCAAGAAACTAGACATCAAAATATCAAATAATCCAATTAAAAATGGGGTGCAGATATAAACAGGGAATTCTCAAAAGAGGAATCTCAAATGACGGAAAGCCACTTAAGGAAGTGTTCAACATCCTTAGTCATCAGGGAAATGCAAATCAAAATCTTACACCTGTCAGTATGGCTAAGATTAAAAACACTGATGACAACGTATGCTGGAGAGGATGTGGAGAAAAGGCGAACGCTCCATCGCTGCTGGTGGGAATACAATCTTGTACCTCCACTCTGGAAATCAGTATGGTGGTATCTCAGAAAACTGGGAATCAACCTACCTCAAGACCCAGCAATACCACTCTTAGGCATATACCCAAAAGATGCTCGACCACAAGCACATAGGCTCAACTGTGTTCATAGCAGCATTATTTGCAATAGCCAGAACCTGGAAACGACCTAGATGCCCCTCAACCAAAAATGGATAAAGAAAATGTGGTACATATACACAAAGGAGTATCACTCAGTGGTTAAAAAAAACAAATGTTATTACGAAATTTGTAGGCAAATGGATGAAACTAGAAAAAATCATCCTGAGTGAGGTAACCCAGACCCAGAAAGACAAACATGGTATATACTGATCCATAAGTGAATATTAGACACAAAGCAAAGGATAACCAGGCTACAATTCACAAACCCAGAGAAGCCAGGTAAGAGGAGGACCCTAAGAGGGACATGTATAGATTGCCCCAGGAAGGGGAAAGGGTTAAGATCTCCTGGGTAAACTGGGAGGGGGAAGTAGAGGGGAGGATGGAAGGTGGGAACATGAGGGTTTGAGATGGCCGAGTTGATGGAGGGATGGAGAAGGAAAGCAATGAAAGAGATAGCTTGACAAAGTGAACCATCAAGGGTTTAGGGAGAAATCTGGAATTAAGGAAATCCCCAGGAACTCACGAGGATGTCCCCGGCTAAGACTCATATCAGTGGTGGACAGGGTGCTTGAACTAACCTTCCCCTGTACTCAGATTGGTGTCTACCCTAATTGTCATCATAGAACCTACATCCAGTGACTGATGGATGCATGTGCAGAGACCCACAGCCAAGCCTTGGCCAAGCTCCTGGAGTTCAGCTGAAGAGAGGGAGGAGGGATTATAGGAACAAGGGGGTGGTCAGGATCATGATGGAAAAAACCACAGAGACAGCTTACCCAAGTTAGTGGGAGCTCATGGACTCTGGACTGACTGCTGGGGAGCCTGCATGGGACCACACTAGGCCCTCTGAAGGTGGGTGACAGTTGTGTGGCTTGATGTGTTTGTGGGTCCCCTGGCAATGAGACCAGGACTCATCCCAGATACATGAACTGTCTTTTTAGACCCCATTCCCTATGGTGCGATGCCTTATTCAGCTGTGAAGCAGGTGGGAGGGGCTTGGTCCTGCCCTAACTTGGTCTGCCAGCCTGTGTTGACTCCCCAATGGAGGCCTTACCCCCATGAGGAGGGGATGGGGGTGGGATGGGGGCAGAGTGGGGGAGTGGGAGAAGGGGAGGGAAGAACCAGGTTTGGTATGTAAAATGAAAAAAAAATTTAAATAAAAAAATTTCAGCATGACTTCAGAGGTGGAAGGTAAACCATACTGGAAACACATCCCTTTTTTCTTGACAACTTTTATATGCCCCAATAGGATTCCCTGTATCAAGCCTTTCGTTAGTTCATCCCCAGGATCATTTGGCTTCCTGGGTGCCACTATTTTTCAGGTGGTCCAGTGATCAAGGACACAGAAACATCATACTTTGGATTTAGATTAATCCCTGTCCTATTATAAACCTCTTTTGGATATTCAGCTGCTTGTTTATCCAGCTACAATTCCACATGGTTTGTGAAATTCGGTGTAAGACACACAAACAAATATGAATCTACCCACATTGTTCTCCTAGGCCATTTTTTTTTTGCCCATTTCCTCCACAAATGTGTGTTCATGCAGACTCTGGCTAATACCTCTTTAAAATTGCTGTCATTTGGGTATCAATCATCTCCCAAAGTTCATGTGCTAAAGGCTTGGTCCCAGGGTGGCACTTCTGGGAAATGGTAACACATTTTGAGAGACAGGGTTTGATGAGAGGTCCTTAAGAGATAGGGGAGCTGGACCCTTTCTTGATTCTTTTTTGCTTCCTGGCCATGAGGTGAACAAGTTAGCTCCCATGAACCTCCACTGTGATGTGCCTTCTTGCCATAGGGAAACAGAGGCAATTGGTCATGCATAGGAATCCTACAAGTGTGAGGCCAACTTGAGCTTCTGGAAGCCCAGCCCTCCCTGAGGCTCCATAGATCCAGGGACAGTTAACAGCTGCTGGGGAAAGCTGCTGTGTAGCTATTTCCTCCTACAGGGATGTTCTTTAAGGCTCAGTAAGTACAGGGCACTTTGTTAAGTATGAGCAAGTAAAAGGTTCAGGAAGTCCCTAAAACTGACCAGACACATTAGGCCCCTCCCACTCCAAGCTTATATAAGCATGAAGTACTGAGAAAGAGAGACTCTCAGACAAGCCCAGCTGCCTAGAAGAGGTGCAGACTAACCAAGCTTCCTGGAAGAGGCTCAGGCTAACTGAGCTACCTGGAAAAGACACACTCCAAACTGTCGAGCTGCCTGTAAGCTATGCAGTGAACCACACGTTTTCAGATGCCATGAGCCATTACCCATGCTGGGGTGGGCTTTTGATGATGTGGTTGTCTTTGAGTCATTTCTGTGCCTGTAAGAAATCCTTCAAACAAACTCCTGTGAGTAACTCCAATAAAACCCAGTTCACCCAGTTGGACTTCAGTGGTATCTGTACTTCAGTCTGTTGTCAGGTCCCTGTGTGGGGTGAATAGACATTTGTTCACATTTCCTCAGAAACAGTGTCACACAACAGAGGCCGAGACATTTTCTTCAGGGATGTAGCCACTAGTTGTCCATGCTTCTGTAAATAACCCTTCCCCGACACTCTTGTAAGTGGAAGAGGATCTAGCTGGAAAGGGGAAGGTGATTAGCACAAATGGGCAGGGGACATGGGAGGGTAACATGGGGGGGCGAATGTGATAGAAATATATTATGGACACGCATAAATGTAATAATGAAATCCATTATTACATATAATTAATATATATTAATAAAACTTTCAAAAAATGAGATTTTTCTCTTTAAAAAGGCTGATTTACAAAATACCAGAGCTCCAGGAAGTTGACTAACATGGAAACCTGTAATGGTTTCCCGGAGGATCATAGAGAAGCTCTCAAAGGAAGGCCGGCCTTTTGAGGTGACCTCCTCCCCTGTAGGTGGTCATTTCTCAACAGTCTGACAAGGAGTCACTCTTGAAGTCACTTGTGTAGTGCACAGACCCCTCCCAGTCTCTGGATTTTTCATCTCTGAAGATTTGTCCATTTATCCTCAGGCTCTTACACTGGTTTCCACCCCTCCGTTTGAAGGTCCTACCTGTGAACTCTCTGAGTCTCTGAGGATGAAATTGGAGTGGTTCAAATACATTTCCTTATTCATCTGGGGCTAGAAACTTCTCTCACTCCTTGTCAAGTCTTAGGATTCAACAGACTCTGGCCAGCCACACACAGCAGGGCCAGACAGCTAAACCTGGAAGGAGAGCCTCTCCTGGGTGGAAGGGAAGGGAAGACCTTTCCACTGTGAGCGGCCAGTCACTCTCTAAGTGAAGCTTCTCCATGCTTCCCTTCGCAACGGCTTGCTGCTGCGTTTTCACATCTCTCTCAATCTAATACGATTGGAATACGGCAAGATTTACCTTCACCAACCAACTGGATACTATATGTACTAGAAACACACACACACACACACACACACACACACACACACACACACACACATGTTTCATTCGTGAAGGAAAATTCCCTCTAAACGCAGGGCCCTAAAACAGGTTCATAGTTCTAGGAAGTCAAGCTCATGAAATTCCCAATGAATAACTCACCCCCCACCACACACCCAGAAGCCTGGAGGTTGCAGAAACAAGCAGTTTGATTTAGTTCCCACCCCACAGTTTCTAGGCAGTTGAAGCCATGCCCTCCCCACTCTCTACCCCCACTTACAAAAATTGCCCTCAGACTCTGGACTGCACGCTCCCCTGCACCCTCGGACGCTGTGCCACAGGACCTTGAGGCTCCCCTCTCAGACCAGTAAATGTCTGCTCTTGCCATTGAGGTTGATCTGAGTGTTTAGTCTTGCATTTCCCTCCGCCCGTTTCATTCTCACAACGTGTGTGGAAGAGGTAAGTGTGCCTGTGTGTGCACTTTGGTCCGTGCCTATGTGAGCACATGTATGTGGAGGCCCAGGGGTCGGTGTCAGGAGTCTCCTGGATCCATTGCCACCTTTCTTCTGTTTGAGGCAGGGTCTATCACCCAGACTCAGAGATCACTGATATGGCTAGTTTCACTAGACAGCTTGCTCGAGAGATTGCCTGTTACCTCCTTTGGAAGCTGGAAATCGGGGTAAGCTGCCACGACTACCCAGCTATGAGTTCTGGACGTCCAAAATGGTCCTCTTGCTTACGTGGCAAGCACTCTAACTACTGAGCCATTTCCCTAGTCCAATATTCCCAGTTCTATATTTTAAAACATTTTAACTATAAGTAGGTACAATCGTGACACCCCCAAAATACCAAAGGGAGGCACTGCATACATTAGAATGAATTACCATGTTTCTGTCCTCATTTGCAAGTTCATTTAAACTAGCACATCCATCTGAGACAGGTTAAATTCACAGCTCCCCCAGAGATGTCCATATCCCAATCCCCAGAATGTCCTGCTTCATCTTATTCCACGGATGTGATTAGGTTATATACCTTGAGAGGGAATGATGACCTCGTGTTAGCCCATAGATAAAATGTAATCAGACAAATCTTCAGGGCAAGGGGCAGAGTTTAAAGTGGGCAGTAGGATCGGGGATGGCCAAAGCCAGGACTGCAGTAATGAAACCGTGAGGCTCCGTGCCAAAGACTGTGGATACTCTCTGTTCTGAGAAAAGCAGGGAAGTGAATTCTCTCTTGGAGCCTTCAGAAGGAAGCAACCCCATGGCCTCCTTGGTTTTAGCCTTGTAAGACTCACTATAGACTTCTGCACTCTAGATTAGAATAAACCTGCTATTTAAAGTGCCAACAGAACTCACAACACTTCACTAACAACAGAAAATGAGTCCACCATTCCTCAGTGCCCATCTCCAAAAATTCCATACATTGAACCAAAAATTACTACATCCCACTTTCTGCTAAAGGCCCTGTCTGTGTTAGCTGTGCTGACCAGGGAGAGGGAGAAGGATGCAGCTCTGGGCCTCCCGAAGCTCGCAGCCCAGCAGGAAAGTCTGGCAAGTTCGCTACACAATTAATGGTGGTTTACTTTCTAGATGACAGGGATCCTGCTTGTGTTCTGGGGGCCAAGGACAGCCAAAGCCTGGGAAATCAATTCAAATGAGATGAGGTGGGGACAGGAAGGGCAGTAAGAAAGAAGTGTCCCCTGCCATGACAGAGACCTCCACCAGTTCTGCCACCCATGGACACGGAGAGAAGTTGGCATCTGTGAACCAGGAAGCTATTGAATATGCCTTGACCTTGAACTTCTTTGACTCTAGAGCTGTGAGAAGTAAATAGTCATTATATACAAGCTAATTCAGTCCATGGTAAATAACTGTTTATGAGCCACTGGTCTATGGTGAATATCTGCGATATTATGTAGGCTACTCTGTTTATGGTCTTTTGTTACAGCTGCTGAAGGGATAAGACATTGTCACAGAGACCAAGAAAAGGCAAAGGGAAGACTGATATCAGACTACACATGTGGACCGTTTTAGGCCTTGAAGGGCATAGTCAAGAGTTTTATATTTTTTAAATATTTAAAATTTATATTATTTTAAATTATGTGTACATGAGTATGTTTGTGTGTGGGTATGCACACGTGAGTGCAGGTGCCCTTGGAGGCCAGAGGCGTCTGATCCCTCAGTCACCTGATGTGGGTGTTGGGAACCGAACTCAGGTCCTCTAGAAGAGCAAGACCAGTATGTACTCTTGAGCTCTGAGTTATCTCTTCTGCCCAAGAGTTTCAAATTTTATCCTGAATGAGAGAGCATTGAGCAATTTTAAGCAGGATGGGAGAACGATGATATGGGCATTTTGAAACTATCCTCTGACTTCAGGACAGAGAAAGGGTTTAAAAGGGGTCAGTCTGGGATCCAGGGAGACCAGTCCAGAGCACGTAAAAAGGATAAGAGTGACAATGGGAACTTGGCGCAGAGAAACAGGGAGCAGTTCCAGGTGAGCAGGGCCATCCTGCTGCCCGCTATAAAAAGGGAGAAGCCGCTAAGGGCATTGCAGGGGATGTCTCAGAATACCAGCGTGAGTGGGTACCATGGCAGAAAAGGGCCTTGGGGACCTAAGAGGAGACTGAGTTCAAGATGTCCTCAAAGTGTCCAGGAAGCCGATGGATTCAGGGTCTAGAGCTCAGATGTGAGGTATTGGCTGGGAATAAAAATTTAGAAGTCACTGGCACATATATATGGTTGTTTGGGGTGGTAGGAGAGATGTAGAATGAGAGAGTACCAACCATCTCCAGGCCGATGTTGGGATAGTCTGTTGGCATGTATCGCCATGGGCATATTTACAATAAGCCTCGTGAATTACCTCGACTTTAGTGCAAGTCATGGGGTGGACATGATATACAAACGACATAAATCAGCCTACAAAACACTGTAGCATCTGAGTCCGTTCTTTTTGAAACTTGGGTGGTCCCATCCCCTACCCCCTACCCCCCACATCCTGCCCCATTTCCAGGATACAGTTTATGACTGTGAGTGCTAACTGTTAACTTGAGGGCATCTAGAACTCTCTGGAAGATGAGCAAGCCTGTGAGGGATTTTCTGAATTGGGTTAACTGAGATGAGACTATCCATCCTGAATGTGGATAGCTCCACCACTCCAGGAAACAGGCCCCTTAGTAAAGGAAAAGGAGTTGAAGCTGAGCACTGGCATGCATGCTTTCGTCATTCTCTCCCCTTGAGTGTAGATGGGATGTGACAGCTCCAAGTCCCTGCTGCCTTGACCTCCCACAGTGATGGACTGAAACCTGGGGTTGTGGGTCAAACAAACCCTTTCTCTCTCCAGTCACTTTTCTCTGGGTATTTTATCATAGCCACTGGCAAAGAAACCAAGATGTGCTATGTGAAGAGGGTAGGCGCAGGGATGACGGGTAGACCGAAGCGCTGGCCCATCTGGGTTTGAACCCCAGCCCCATTACCGTTTGGTAGGTGGATCCCTGTGCAAGTTCCTCACACTTGTAATGCCTCAGTTTCCTTTTGTTAAAACTGACCATAGCACCTCCGTCATGGGCATCTCGTAAGGACCGCATCCGTTTTTATGTCACGTGCTTAGAACACTTCATACATCACAGATGTCATGCGATACTTAGAAGTTGTGCAGAGACAATGGCCCTGTCAACTCATTTCTCTCTGCTCCTGCCATCCTCCGTCCTGCAGGGAGGCAACAGCTGTTAACGACAATCGCTAGCATTTGTTAGCGCCCGAGCAAGGGGCCACACACCGAGACAGTTCGTCCCCATAGCAGCCTTACAGCCACCGTGACTCCTATTTTTGGGTAAAGGAAATTGAGAAATCAGACAAATTGAGCTACTTAAAGGCAGGCCGATATCAACTGGAAGATTTAACATACAGATCAATCAACCGCCAATCAGAAGCCCTTTCATCTGCATCAATCATTCTCAGACCCAAGTGTGCTCCAGGGCTCCCTGACTGCTCCTTGAAGACGCCTCTCTTCAGAGACTGCTGGAACCAGAAGTGGACATCTGTGAGTGGATAAGTGACTGCTGCCCTCAGCTCAGTTTCTGCCGTGGTCCAGCGAGATAGTTCCAGAAGCAACACCGGATGGGGTCAGGGCTGGTCTCAATCCCGTTCCTACAGCTAGTCCGAACTGGGCAGTCGGATTGCAGCTGGGGAACTCCAAGCTCACTTTCAGGGCCTCGCTGATGCTTCATCCCCAGAATCACTGATTCGTGGTTCCCTACCTGCCTGGCTGCCTGGAGCCGGGACAGACCCTGATTGGACACCATCATGATACCACTCCTGAGATACCTTCTAGCTCTCGTCCATTCTGCCAATACTCTCAAACCTGTCCTGGGCAGGGGAGATCTGACTGCTGAGTCCTGGCCACTTCAGATCCCCTGTGGCTCCTTACCACCTCTCAGCACCCTGAGAAGGCACACTTAGATCCATGGGGCTTTCAGGTTTGCTTTATGCTTTACCTTATTCTGCATCGCAGTACACTGGAGTTGTCCCTGTTCTAACATGTGTGTGGCATGGGCATCTTCTAATGGTGATCTTCCGAACTGCTCACTCAACTACAAATTCTGCTCTTCACCTTGCTTAGAGACGAGCAGCACATGCATTGAAAAAGAGATTGCCCGCTGTCTTAAAGGAAAGAAGGCTGTTTTAGTTTCTGTCTTTTTTTTTTTTTAAACCAGTGATGGTGCCTCTGTCTCCTGACACTTCAAGGACTTTGTGCTTTCCAAGTCAGGGCTCTACCATGGAGCTGCACCCAGTCTGAGTCTGTGGATCTGAGACTGCTTATTTCAAAGCACTTGGCATTCCAAAGTTCTATGCTTTGCGGCATCATGTCTGAGTTTGAGGGCTGCTCATTCGCCTTGTTGTGGAGAGGCATGGATTTCACTCCCAGGAGGCTCCAGACACACAGGCTTGTGTCAGAGCCAGCTTTATTAAGTCAGCTCATTGGTGACAAGCAGTCAGGGAACAGCCAGTGTCGTTAAATCTTACTCGTGCATGTCAAGCATACAGTAAGTGCTCAATAACTATCATTTGAAGGAAAAAGATCTTGCTTCAATTATAATATTTAATATGTTGCTTTGTATATAATATACTTAATAGGTGTTTAACTGATTACAAATCCAATTAAGGTTTAATTCAGTTTTATTATCTCACCCTGCTTTTATATTATTGGAGTAAGACTTTTCCCTCACAAAATCTTTTGAATCTGATTAATTAAAATCTGGTTTTTGTAGGTGTGTGTGTGTGTGTGTGTGTGTGTGTGTGTGTGTGTGTGTGCACGCACATGATGGGGATTGTGCCTAGGGACTTGCACATCACCAGCCAAAGTCTGTTTTCTCACTCAGACGTTTTATTACCATTTCTACACCCTAGGTAATTTACTCTCCCATATTATCTTGGGAATATTAGTTTAGCTATTTGCTAATTTGATGGGAAAGGCCCCATCTATAGTAACAAAGGGAAGTGGCATGTGTGGTGGTATGTATCCGTAATGTCAGTCACTTAGGAGGCTGATGGGGGATAACCGAATTCCAGCCTAACAGGCTTCTGACCTACACACGGACACACACAACACACTAAAATAGACTTTATAAAAAGAGGGAAAAAAACCTCCTCAGTGCTAGGGATATGGTGTAGTAACAGAACATTAGTATGTACAAATTTGTGCTCAAACCTTAGCACCAAAGAAAGGATATCGACACTGATCAAGATTACATACAGTCAGTATGTTAATACTGAATATTTAGCAAGTTTATGTTTCTCTCAATGATTGAAGAAAGTTAGACACAGAGGAGAAAAATATACTTACAAATCATCTGTTTGAGAGGGATCATATCTAGACTATATAAAGGAATTCAACAATAAAATAATAAATAACCCATTTTTTAAAATGAGTAAAGGATTTGAATGATGGTTCTCCCGAGAAGAGTACAAACGGCCAGTCAACCCACAAAAGAGTACTTAACACCACCGGCCCTCAGGGAACTGCAAATCAAAACCACTGTGTGGTGTCACTTCCACAACTGCACAGACTGAACAGAAAAGACAGACAATAACCAGTGTGGGCAGGATATGGGGACCAGAGCCCTCAAATGTTGTGGGTGGGAACGGAGAACGGCATGGCCACTAGGGGGAAAAAAGCTTGGCAGGTCCTCAAAGAGTTAACCGTGGAAGTAGCATGTGATCTAGCGAATCTACTCCTAGGCACATACCAAAGAGAGTTGACGTGTATGTCTGCCCAGAAACTGGACATGGATGCCCACGGCAACATTCATGACTCATGGTAACTGCAACATGGGGACAAATGTCCATCAGACCACCCAGAGATGGATAGAAACTGATAAACATGGTAAGTCAAACACTGGAATACTATTTAGCCACTAAAAGGAACGGATTATTGATAAATGCTGTAAAACCATGGACCTTGAAAACACAAAGGTAGGTTTTTAAAAAGCCAGTCACAAAATACCACATATTGTATGTTTCCATTCATATAATATTCGGAATAAATAAGTAAATTAAATGTCCAGAACATATAAGCCCATGGGGACAGAAATAGATGAATAATTGTGTGGGCTTTGGGACCCTTTGATAAAACATTTTCATCCACCTTTCCAGTGCTAAAGCCTTTTTGAAGAGTCTACATTTTTGGTGTTCCCCACCTTGTCTCATTGGAGTCCTTTCTGTTTAAGATGGAGACTCTCCCAACAACATTCGCAAACCAGATGGTGAGGAGTTGTCGGAAGACAGAAAGGGTAGTGTAAGGACAGAGGAACAGGAACACGGGTGAATTAATGACTAGTGGGAACCACAGGGGCTGAACTTCATAGAGAGTGAAGTGGCTGTCGTTTGCTAAGGGATACGCCCGCAGAAATGAGCAGAAGATGGGAGAGAATCCTGGACACCTGCTCATCACGCTTTTGCTTTTTGGAATCCCCACATGATCTTTTAAAAGCTACTGAGATTGGTTTCGCTCCAGGAATACAGGAATGTTCAGGCAAAGTGGGGGGCGGGGGTGACATGGCTCTGCACAGAGGGCCATGTCTTACGTAGAGGATTTATCGATTGCTTTGAAGAGGCATGAACAAGAACTAGGGAAGAGAAATGGGATTCAGTTCCTGAGTCTGATTAGGGCTGGGCCTTATGCTTTGAAATGCACATCACGTCTCTGGTGGATGCAGTTTTCCAGACAGAGATTCATCACAGCCATTGCCAAACAAGTTGCTGCCAGCAGATTCTTACAATGTGTCCCCTTGATGAAGGTCATCCTGGGAGCTGCTGAATGAACAGGGTACCTTCCAAAGCTGTCCCCAGGAGTCAGGCCCAGAACTGCATTTGGTATCAGGCTGAGCCTCAGCTCACATCAACTATTCACATTTAGTCTTCTGTTTGTTTTTGTGTCCTGAGACAGGGTCTTGCTATGTAGCCCTGACTCATCTGGTGTTCGCAATTTAGCTCAAGCAGGCCTTCAGCCTGTGGGAATCCTCCTGCCTCAGCCTCCCAAGAGCTGGGATTACAGGAGTGTATTACCTACCTTGCTACACATTTTATTCTTATACAAACAGTTAATGGGCATCTATGTGAACAAGGCATGGCCAACCCCACCCATATCTGCAATCCCAGGATTGGCAGGCAGTGATAGGTGGATTCTGGAAATAATAACAACAAAAAATGTGGAGAGTGATGAGAAAGACTCCCAAGACTCCCAGGATCCTCCTTTGGTCTCTGCATGCACAGCGAGGGTTTATACATTTACATGTGTACACACACACACACACACACACACACACACACACACACACACACACGGTTAAACGATGAAGGGACTGCAGTGGCCATTGGCCATTGTCATTTCTATAACCCTTTTTCACATTCACAAAGAAATCACTAAACTCAGACATACTAGCTCAGTTGTTTCTGCTCAGTAAGGACGGAGGGGTCTCTGAGCCCTGGCAGCACCTGTGATGCCCTTTTTACCAAAAGCCTTTGGGGGAAGAGGAGAAATGCTTCTGCCAACTTTGTTTATGATCATCAAATCAAGTTCACCTGGCGTTTATCCAAAGTCACCCTTCAGTTTCTTCTGACTTCAGGAAGAGCGTTTGATAACTCTTTGGGTTCCATGGATAGCACAATCATCAACGTGAAAACTGACCCATTACTATTGAGCAGAATATGAATCAATGGAACGGCCCTTCCTGGTCGAGAGGGTTTGCTATCCTGCTCATTAAAGGATGCAGTGCTAAATGCGTGGTTCGAGTATGCCTGCTACAGAAGGGGGGTGCTACAGCAGAATTTTTGCTTCTGTCAGTCATAACCGATTAGATTTTTACACAGCCAAGTCTAGTGTCTGCGTGTAAATTCCCTCAGGGGCTGGGCACCTGCCCGTGCATATATGCATATATGCGTTGACCGGAAAGGAAATGAAGGAAGGATAGTTGGTTGCCAAGGGCTCTTTTAAGATGGAGTCTTTTTCAATTTGCCGTCTTAACCTGGGCTGGGAAACAGATTCCCAGCCCTAATTCATTTAATTAATTAAATGAAGAAACCACAGCAGCCCAAAGTCAACAGACTAATTAAATAAAACACTTGAAATAAACTAATGATTATTAATAAAGGCAAATTTGGAGGCTGTGGTGGCTGATGAGCAGAACGGCCTCCTCCCTTGCTGCTTCTCAGGCTGTGTCCTTTTCGTTGAAAACGTTTAATGTCAAATTCAGAGCAAATTCAATGAAGGCATGCAATGCCATGACTCACTGTATGCTGACGTGTGGCCATCGTGTAATGGTTGCCACAATCAACTTAGGTAGCCTATGCATGCTGAGCCATGCTGAGCAATAGAGCCCCGAACCTGTGTATCATAGGACTGACAATCCTCACAACGTCCAGCATCGCATTCCTGTCTTCCCTGGTTCCTGCAAGTACAGTCTGTTTTTTTTGCTTCTGTGAACTCAGCTTCCTTAGATTCTACATGTATGGGAGCTCACACACTCTTTCTCCTTTTTGTTTTGTTTTATTTTGTTTTGTTTGAGGTAGGGTTTCACTGCGTAGCTCTGGTTGTCGTGGAACTCACATTGTAGACCAGGCTGGCCTCACACTCAGAGAGATCTGCCTGCCTCTGCCTCCCGAGTGCTGAGATTAAAGGTATGTGCCACCATGGCCCGGCACTATTTCTTCTTTTTGTCGGACTTTCATTTTAATTTTGATTTACTATGGACACGAGTTATCGTATGGGCCAAATTACAGTTATTCATAGGCTTTTCTTGGAAGCACTGGAAATGCATTTAAGACTCAGAAAGGTCTCCATCTTTCAGAGGCCTCAGACTCACCCTGGAGCACCTTCAGACTATAAGCTCTCAGACCCTGTAAGAGGTCTGGCCCTTGGGCTAAGGGAGGGATAAGGCTGTCATTAATACATCTCTTTTGTCTGCCCTTTAAGTAATTGAAAGGCACTCTTAAGTTTTGGGAGTTGTACTTCATAATATACAATCTTTGTGGAATATACACACAGTTATCCCTTGGGATCCCTGAAGACTTGTGTTTGGGATGCTCCTTGGATGTCAAAATCTGCAGGTGCCTGTCTGTGGTGGTTTGACAGAAAATGGCCCCCACAGTAAGAGGTGTGGCTTTGTTGGAGTAGGTGTGGTCTTGTTGAAGGAAGTGTGTCACTGTGGGGGTGGACTCTGAGGTCTCCTATGCTCAAGCTATGCCCAGTGTGGACACAGTTGCTTCTGCTGCCTGAGGATCAAGATGTAGAACTCTCAGCTCCTTCTCCAGCACTGTGTCTGCCTGCATGCCGTCATGAAGATAATGGACTAAACCTCTGAAACTGTAAACCAGCCCTAAGTAAATGTTTTCTGGTGTCTCTTCACAGCAATAGAAACCCTAGGATGGCGCCTAAGGCCCTCTATAAAGTAGAAGCATTATATTATACTTTATTTACGTTGGTATGTGTGTGTGTGTGTGTGTGTGTGTGTGTGTGTGTGTGTGTGTGTGTGCACGTACACGACACAGCACATGTGTGGATGTAAGAGGACACCTTGGGGGAGTCAATTCACACTCCATGCCATGTGACTCCCAGGGATCAACCTTAGGTCATCAGCCGTAGCCACAGACATCCCTATCTGTGAAGCCATCTTGCTGGCCCCTACAGGTATTTCAGTAGTAATAATATTTGCATATCATCCCACTGCCCCCCCATAATTTAAATTATCTCAGGCTCCTTATAATATCTAATTGATGTAAATACTATACAAAGAATTGCTGTATTGCACTGTTTGGAGTGGGGGTCACAGCTAAAAATGCCATTTTTGTTCACTACAGACACATTGTTTTTCTGTAGTTGATTACATCTATGGATGAAGACCTCACAGACGGGCAGTCCTGCTGTATAACACATAGCATCCTAGGAGGCTGTTCTCACCCAGGATTCACTGCTGCAAGGTGAATTCAACCACAGATCCACGGGACCTCAGATTCAACCCCCACATTCTCCAAGATGCCAAGGGAAGTCTGAGAAGGCAGCATATTTAACTATCCCAGCAGCAACTTTTCCTGGCTACATGGATGCATCAGAATGACCAGTCTAGTACTTTTCTAGTAGTGAATCACTTTAAATGTGTTTATTTATTTTTATGTGTGAGTGTTTTTTGCCTGCACGTATGTGTGTACACCACATGCATGCAGTGCCTGAGGAGGCCAGTAGAATTCATGTGAATCCCCAGAACTGGAGTGACATGCAATTGTGAACCGCCATGTGGGTACTGAGACTTGATCCTGGGTCCTCTGCGAAAACAGTCTGTACTCTTAAACATCTCTTAAGCCCTGCATGTCACTTTTGAGGGCAGGGTAAAGGCACTCATCAACATGCCCTGGCCAGGACAATTTCACCCAACTAACCTTAGTAACTTTACTATGACATTAAACAATAGAGTGCGATAAAAAAAAGTTTTGGTGAGACCTCTGACTAGAGGAGGTGGCACAATGCAGGCTCATTTTACAAATTCATTTAAAATCTCCTTGCTGGAGCCGGGCGTTGGTGGTGCACGCCTTTAATCCCAGCACTCGGGAGGCAGAGGCAGGCGGATCTCTGTG
>CABHPQ010165078.1:18057-31665 GCA_902168405.1 Peromyscus aztecus | reverse complement strand
AAAAAAAAAAAAAACCTCCTTGCCGGGATTCGAGAGACAGCTCGGCAGTTAAGAGAGATCGCACAGTCGTGCGGACTGGAGTTTGGATGCCAGCGCCCAGGTGATAAACAGGCTCTAGCTCTGAGGGATCTGTCACCCTCTTCTGGCCTGTACATGGTTAGGCATGTGCACACACCTGTGTGCACACACTCAACACACACACACACACACACACACACACACACACACACACACACACACACGCAAACAGAACAATAACTCTAACAAGAACAAGGCTTTTTCTGGCCCTCTAAAATCTGTCTCTTAGGAGGAAGTATGCATTCTTTTCGCCGTTCCCAGGGTACCAGCTTTTCTTTCCTTTGTTAAAGAAATTACACGAGCAGCATTTTCCTCACGGTTGCCAATTTCTGAGACTCTGGAACCCAGAGACTCCGGAGTCCTGGATCCTCAATTTTCTTCACCCATTTCCACTTGGATTTAACCTTTACAAAAAGATTTATTTTTACTTTTATGTGTGAGTATATGTCAATGTACTCAGGTTCCCATGGAGGCCAGAAGAGGGCGTTGGATCCCCTGAAGCTGGAGTAACAAATGGCTGTGAACGGCCTACCATGGGTGCTAGGAACCAAACTCAGGTCTTCTGCAGGAGCAGTGGGGACTAATAACTGCTGAGCCATCACTCCAGTCCCTGCCTCCACCCTTTTAATGCACAGGCAGCTAATGGACTGGAATACCGTTCTGAGTGACATGCTGTGGGGGCTACTAGGTGGAAAGTGTTTCTTAGCTACCTGCCAAAGTGCTTATGCGAGCTTTGATCACAATGAGCCTTCGGGTCAGACTTTTAATTTGATAAAGCTGGATATAAATAAAATATTAAGAGAGTTGGCAAAGAGAAGCATCGGGCATAGTGATCTGTTCTGAAAAGGAACGAATGCCTGATCACACAGGGCCTGGAAGGCTTCTGTTAATTTTCTTGTTTATGAAAGGTTTATGAAAGGTTTTAGCAGAGGGCTGGACCAGCGCCACAACAGGAGGTTTCTGAATCCCCCCACCCCAGTCGTCAGAATTGACCGTGTGGTCTCACCAGTGGTACCTCCAGGCCCTGGGAACAGGCAGGAGTCAGCTGGTTGGTCTTTCTAAGCTCTAGCCCGGTGCTTGTCTGGGATGCAGTTCTGGTAGCTGCTTCTACCAGACGCCTCTCTCTAGTGGGATGGGCCCCGGAAGTGCCATGCTTGCTTATTTGGGGGCTCCGGCACCCGTCTGTCTTTTGATGCAGGCTTTGACCTATTCAGCCCTTGTACTTAACGTTACTAACATTCTAGATTCCAGGAGGAACGTCAGAGGCAGTGCTGATTGTCAGCCTCACATCTGGGCCCAAGTCATTCACTGGAAGATATAGCCTCACTTCAGAACGTTTGCTTGGAAGTCTGATTCTTTCTAAGGCAAGCTTAATTTATACCATGTTTCAATACTTTGGAAGTTTAAGGAGTGCTAGGGATTGGCAGTTTTGGGAAACAGTTCCATGAGAAGGTTCTAGACACAGGGTACCAGTGGGTGTGGCTTTTTCTTTCCATAAGTTAGGGATACAGGTATGCCTTTGACCCCGGAAGCATCACTTCTGGCCAGATGCTGTCTCATTTCTTACTCAGCACGGTATGCAAATGTTTGCAGTTTCTCCGTGTGGCCTTGCACGAAGGAGTCACACCACACACACACACACACACACACACATACACACACACACACACACCCTAAGATTGTGCAGCCGAAGGCAAGTGGCTGGATTAAGGCCCGCTGAGACACGCCCCTCCCCCAGCCTCTATGGAGACTGCCCTCTCATCACTCCAATTTTCAGCCCTTGCACATGTCTGCCTGAGGCCTGCAGGTAGGCAAACCTTGTGCAGCCAAGTGCAACTGCAGATTGCCCCTGGAACTGAATTCTGTGGCTTGTCTTCAAGAGCAGGTGAGCTCTGGGTTCGGGGATCTACACGTTACAGCATGGCTCTTTTTAGGACCCTGGAGTTGGGGGAAACAGTATGTTTAGGAAATTCTCCTGGGAGCACGGTCTCTAGCAGCAGTGAACTTGCTGACTGAGAATAGGGGGACTATTCCATGACAAAGGAGTGCTATTTCCCTGGCTGGCCATAGCCTGGTGATGGAACCGCGGAGTCCTGTGGTTTGAGTCTCTCATTGCTGGGGATGGATGATGGGAATGGGGTTGGCAAGGCCTTTCCCAGGCTGCACTTGATACCCCATGATTGCTCTAATTACTTTCCACAAGAAGAAACAGGATGGTTGGTTGTTTTCTGTGCTGTGCATAGAGAATAGAGCTTGGGAGTGGCATGAATGCTCTCAATCACCTCTGTATTTGCAGATGAGATGGTAGATGCCAGGGGTCATTCTGCCCTCCCCTCCAGGCCACCCTGTGACGATTGTTAACCTTTGGGGTGGGGAGGGGACCTCCACAGGAGTTCAGTAAAGTGTCTCCCTGGCAGCAAATGATTTGGGGCTTTGTAGTTAGACGATGATATCTGAATGGGTGTTCCATTTTTGCTTAAATGTCTTCAGAAGGCTTTTCTTATAGAGAGCTTTTGAGAAAGTGTATTAAAAGATGCTGGCTTTGTATTACACACATCCCTTGGGGAGAGCAGGGCTATAAATGAATTGAAAAAGCAATACGCTCCAGCCTGTACATGCTAGAGAGACAGACTACTGACTCTCCTTTCAACTCCCAACCCACTCTTCCTTTATAGTATTAGAGTTGCCATGACCCACCCCCACCCCCGGGTGTCAGATGAGGCACCTAGGGCTGGGAATGGTGCTTGGTTGGTAGAGTGCTCGTCCAGCATCCATAAGGCCCTGGGTTCAAGCCCCAGCAGGGCATTAACCAAATGTGGTGTATGCATCCTTGGCTATGGAATAGGTTCAAGACCAGCATGGGCTACACAGAGCCATGTCTCAAAAAAAGAAAAATTGTCTCACAGAGGCACATTGCATCTATTTCCAAGGCTCACTAATACTCTGTAGGGTAGCAATGATTACGAATACCAACTTCTGATGGTTAAGCTTATGAATTTTCATCTTTATGTTGGTTTCAAAGTGATATACATTCAGCAAACTTTGTGTTGTGACTTTTATTCTTTTTCTTAGGCTGTGGCTACAGAAAAAGCCTCTGCTTTTCCTGAGTACGGCAGTCAACAATGTACATTGTCAAGATTTTATTATAAAATAGTCTTTGTGTTAGATGACTTCGGACACCTGCAGGTCAAGGCCAGTGTTCTGAGAAAAGTTAAGGTGGGGACAGGTTGGGCAGGAGGTTGGGGATGGGTTTGGTAGGTTAAGTGTAGCACACACATTACAACTGACGAAAATTTCACCTTGTAACAGGCTCACTGGACACGTGACCCCGGTGAAAGTCCAAGTCCAAGGACCCTCCCATTTTGTAGATGATGGATAAATTTAGGTAGCTTGCTCCATCCAAATCACACTGCTTGGTCGGCAGTAGAATTCCGAGAGTAAAGATGTCAGTCTACATCTGTGACCCTGCACAACCCACTTTTCCACCTCTGCCCAAACCTGTAAGGATAAACCCTCCCCCTCCCTCTCCCCTTCCCCCTCCCCCTCTACCTGCAAAAATCTCCTTCCGATTCCGGCAGCATCAACGAGGCTATGGGGTTCTTCACCAGGTCAGCTACCACAGGGTCCTTGGCTGTCATGTAGAAGAAAGGAGTCCCCGTGCTGTTGTGGAGGGGGCCATCGCTGATGGCCAGGCAGCTCCCAAAGGGCAGCCCTTGGATCTAACAAAGGCAAGGATAACAACAGAAAGGTGTTTTGGCGGCAGAGCTACGGGTCACACAAGCTGGGTGTGTGTGCAAACTTTGTATGACTGGGCAGGAGATACAGCGCTGGGGGGCCTCGTTTGGACCAGTGGATTTGACAGCTATAACTAAGGCGGATGGTCCCAATTGGTGCAGCTCACTCCGTGGTGGTTTCAGAGTTTCTCTGGGGAGGTAAGAGCATCCTGTCTGGGGGCTGCCTTCACACAGCAAATGCACTCATTTTATTGGCGGGTAGGGACACTGAGGCCTGTGGGGAGGAAGTGAGCACTAGGCCTGTCCCACGAGCTCCCCTCAAATACTCGCTGCCTTCATCATCTCCTCCATTCTTTCCACACTTTGGGGATAGACTTTAATTCACTTTAATGAACTGCTTGGTCTTTGGATGCCAAGAATATTCTATGCTGTTTCAGCTAGGGCAACAGTTCTTTGTTTATTAGTTGTATTTTATATTGTGATCAATTACCTTTCGGCATATAACTGAACACGCGATGGGAAGTTGATCGGCTAGATACCCTTTTAGCCTAAATGGAAGTCACAGAAGCATGATCTACTGATCTTAGCCCGTGCTCATCTAGTAGATGGGGGAGGGTCCCATGTCATGTCTCTGTGACTTTAAGCAGAAACAAAAGCATTTCAGTCTTAGCATTCCCCAAACTCTGCCGCCCCTGCTTTGTCTCTTACAAAGACACCCCCCCCCCCCCCCGTGAGGCTGCCATTGTTTCCAAGCACCTGACACAGTGCACAAGATTGTGAAAGGAAGGGCTTAAATCATTTAGAAACATGAAAGATTAACGAATTCTGCAAATGGCAATATTACATCATCCACAGATTCTATTTTCAGCCTGTCATGGACTGCTCAGCAGTTCATGCAAATGTTTTCTGAATTGACAGAGTTTGGATTAAAAGTCAGTATTGGAAGGGGGAGGCCTATGGAAGCTAACAAAATGGCTGTTGAAGGTCAAAATATCTTCAATACAAGGACACTAGATGCCTTTTCTTCTTTGGCTGTTTATGTTTTTGTGAGGCAGGATCTGGATATGTAGCCAGAGCTGGCTTTGAACTCGCAATTCTCTTGTCTTAGCCTTGGTACTTGGAACTACAGGGGTGGACCACCAAGCCTGACAGGCACCAGATTTCTTTTCTTTTCTTTGTTGTGGTGTGTGTGTGTGTGTGTGTGTGTGTGTGTGTGTGTGTGTGTGTGGTGCTCATGCATAGTGTGTACACGTGGCAGTCAGGGGACAACCTCCTGGTTTCCTGGTGTTATTCCTCAGGGTCCATGACTGTTATGTTTTTTTGTTTTGTTTTGTTTTTTGTTTTTTTTTCGAGACAGGGTTTCTCTGTGTAGCTTTGCACTTTTCCTGGAACTCACTCTGTAGCCCAGGCTGGCCTACTGTTATGTTTTTTAGCCTGGAACTCCCCAAGTAGGATAGGCTAGCTTGCCAGCAAGTCCTGAAGATCCACCTGTCTCAACCTTCTCAGCACTGTGGTTACAAATTCATGCCATCATGTTTGGCTCAAAACAAAAACAAAGCAAAGCAAAACAAACAAACAAACAAAAACAAAAACAAAACATGGGTTCTGGAGGTTGGATAACTCAGATCCTCAAGCATTCTACTGCTGAGACATTTCCCAAACTTTAGGCACTAGGTTTTTTTAAACCATGATTAGCTTCATATTTAAACTTGGTATTCTATTAAGGTATGTGTTAGAAGTGTAAAAACTGTGTGGACACTGGGAATACAGAACTGGCTGGGATTCTGACATAGAAAGAGGACATGATCATGGCCATTATTAGGATAAAATTGTCATTAGATAATTTTTAAGAAAACAAAAAAGAACTTTCAAACTCTGCCTATAGAATTGCTTAATTTTATATATGGGAAAATAGGGTGCTTTGGCTAAACCGGGGCTAGTGAGACCCAGAACTGAGGCAAGAACTCGACTCCCACATAATGTGATATAACGGAAGGATGCTAGTCCTTCCGTGCACAGATTACTTAGGAGCTCGGATCACGTCTCTGTCTATTAGACAGGACTAGAAGCTTTCTGGAGGCTATTCTTACGGAATATGCCACTTCAGGGCCTCTCCATGCTATTCCGGGTTAACGTGTGAATAAAGCTTTGGGGACTGAAAGAGAAATTGTGGCTGAAACAGCTCCCTCCAGAGCAGTTGCGCTTTGCCTAAGTCGTCTTTCTCAAAAATTCGAGTTCCATTTTTTTTTTTTAAAGTGTAAATTTCTACCAGTGCGTGGATGGTGCCTTTCTCCCACGCCCACTTGGAGTGGGAGGTGGTGCGGGAGTCTGCCTGCGGGACAGTGCTAAGAGCCCGCAGGGACTGAATGCTCCTCATTTGTGATTCCAAAGACGATCCTGTCTGCTTTCCAGGTCTCCCTGTGACGCTGATTATTCGACCATCTCTTTGGCCATCTTAAGACAGAGATTCAGTCACTAGCCACCAGACTGTTTCCCAGGGTCGCCTTCCTCCCCACTCACGTGCACTTGGCCAGATGAACCGACTCCTGCACAGCCGGGTTCCGTTATTCACAAGGCATCTACAATCTATGCACCTGTGAAATCCGAGTCGCCCTGTGCCCTGGGCTCGCCCCAGAATTGACGGACCACGACGAGACACGCACCACCCCCGCGTCCCGACCTCTCGCTTACCTTTTCGTGGGTGGATGCAGTGGCCAGACAGCCCCAGGAGCTGGCGTGGACCAGGGAACGGGCTGTATCTGCACGCACCCTGGGGCTGGGGGATGCTGCGGATGAGCCGCCCTCCCGCCGGTAGGAGAACATTCCACGCGGGGCGGGTGCGGGCCTGGTGCGGGCAGAGCCCCGAGGCCGCAGGTGCGTGTCCTCCTTGTGCGCCGAGGCCGGGAAGCTCTGCTGCCAGATGCTGCCCGAGTCCTCCAGTAGCGCGGGCAGTGCCTCCTCGGTGGACGCGCTGTCCAGCTCCTCGTCTACCTCGTTGGTGACAGCCCAGGACACGGAGCTCACGATCACGTAGCCGGCGGCCGGGGACAGCAGGGCGCTGCAGCACAGCAGCCAGGACAGGCGGGTCCCTGGCCCCGCAGGGCGCTCCCCGCCGGACAGCGACATCTTCTTGCAGGCGACGCGCCCTGTGGCGGGGACCGATCGCCTAGCAGCGGCCGGCCAGGGGCGCCCCCCTGCGGCAGAGCGTGCGCCTGGAGTCCCTTCTCCTCGCTGTAGGATTCCCTGGTCGGGGGTCGCGACCAGCCCCCTCGCGGTGCCCTTATTGCTTTACACCCCGGAGAGAAGCGACGTCTGCTGCAAGGCCAGACTCGCCTCAGCTGTGCGTACCGCCGCTGGCGGACGCAGAGTCCAGGCGTGCCAGGGCGGGATGGCTTGGTTTTCTGCAGACTGGCACGGGTTCTGCAGCCAAAGGGTGGGCGTTCACAACTCAGGCTCAATGCACTCCTCCGCTCGACAGCTGTGAGACTCTTGCAAGCTGCTTAACTTCTCTGTGCCACCCTAGGACCGTGCCAGCAAGGAGGACATCACCAGGCTCACTCACTGCACCTTGAACCCCCCCCCCCGCCCCCAGAACCATGAGGCACATGACACCCACATTCCCCTTAACTCACCCAGTCCTTAGTGTCATGCCATTAGCAACACTAATAGCACATCTTAAAAACATCTTGTTCCAGTAAGTTTAATAAATATCAAAATAACTTAAAATGAATTATTGAATTATAATTTCTTGCCTCTTCTTATGACATGCAGACTTTGTCCCACCATGGCACATGTTCTATAACTTGTATTCCTAAAATGCAGGAGTCCTGCTCTAATTGGTCCCATAAGAAAATAACCTGAAATAGCATTTGAGTTTTTGCTACATCTTATCCTCAGCGCACCCAGCTGCGATATCTCCTCTGCCCCATCCTGCCCCTCTTCCTGGATGCCTGGATGCCGAGCACCCTGCCGGTGTAGACCCAGCTGGCCTCTCTCTTCTGCACGGGGTCTTGTTTTCTCTCCCTGGCTGCCCCTGGCTGCTCTTTTTATCTTTCCGCACCTTGCCCTTTGTCGGCTTCTAAACACTGAAGTTGTCTTCAGTCTCTCCCTGAGCTATCCTGTTTATTTTCACTGCTTCAGCCGTTGCCTGCTGCTGCTCTCTCTCCCCAGCCTCCCACTCCCTCTCATCCCGGGGTCCTGGGAAGATGCGTCCCACAGTCTTGAGAGGCAGGGTGGTAAGTCATTGAAACCCCAGCCTCTGCAGCCAGCCATGATGGCACACACCTGCTATCCCAGCACTCGGGAGATGGAGGCAGGAGAATCTGAAGTTCAAGGTCATCCTTAACTAGGTAGCAAACTGGACACCAGCCTAGACTACATGAGATACCATCTCAAGATCAAACAAATAAAAGCCTCTTCCCCAGATATGCCTTCCAGATTGAAAATAATCCAGACCTTGCTCAATCAGGTCCTGATCGTGGGAGACTGACCTGTCACCTGACGCTTCTGTCTTTGTGTCTTTATCTGCAAAATGGGGCCTGTTACATCTCCCTCACCAGGTTTTGGATGTTAAGCAGACTGTCTCTAGGTGTCGGGGGAGTGCTCACGAGGAGTGCTGACCCCCTGCTATGTCTGCTCAGAGGGAAAAGGATGTCTGTTCCAATCTCAGAAAAGGAAAAGAGACAGAACTAATGGATCAGTCCAGGAAGAGGACCTGTGTGTGGTGGTCTCAGCCTCCCTCCAGTCTGCTTTTCACTTCAGGATCAGCCCACCTCCTCTTTCCTCATGCCTGAGGTGGCCAGCTGTGGGGGAGGCATGCACCCTCTCTGCCTAACCCATGAGTAAGTTCAATTATAGAACCTTATAGGAGTCCTGCTTGCTCAGAATTTCCCAGGTACCTTTATGACTATCTCCATTGCCTTGCCATTATCCCCATTATGCTTTCTGGTTCTTGTATTTTATTGCCCCAAACAGACCCAAACTCAAAGCAGATTTAAGGCAATCATCAGCCAGGACATGGCAAGTGTCGAGCATATGACAGTATTTTTGTCTTTGACCTCCAGGGATCTGCCAGACCTGCCCCTCAAATCTGAGGGGATAATTTCCCTCGGATTTCTTGCATTCCTGTGGGGTCCGGATCTGTTTGATTAGTCGTGAAAAGCTAGAGACAGTGTATTCATCTAGATTCACAGACTGCTCCTGCAGACCCTATTTGAGGTCTATCCGAGTTAGTAAAGATAGGGGTATGGGTGTGCGGTGGGATGGTCTGTATGGCAAATGTGTTGCTCTGATTGGTCAATAAATAAAACACTGATTGGCCAGTGGCTAGGCAGGAAGTATAGGCGGGACTAACAGAGAGGAGAAAAGAACAGGAAGGTGGAAGGAGACACAGCCAGCCGCCGCCAGGACAAGCAGCATGTAAAGATGCCGGTAAGCCACGAGCCACATGCCACGTGGCAAGGTATAGATTTATGGAAATGGATTAATTTAAGCTATAAGAACAGTTAGTAAGAAGCCTGCCACAGCCGTACAGTTTGTAAGCAATATAAGTCTCTGTGTTTACTTGGTTGGGTCTGAGCGGCTGTGGGACTGGCAGGTGAGAGAGATTTGTCCTGACTGTGGGCCAGGCAGGAAAACTCTAGCTACACGGGTGTGCTTAAATTTGTTAATTAATTCTGTGCAAATAACTTTGTTATATGTGTCAAACTGGTATAGACAGCAATTACACTATCAGAGTGTGAGAGTTCCTATTTTTCTGTATTCTTAACTATTCATATTATTGTCAGATTAAAAAAAAATTATTTGCTCCCACCCAAATCTAGTAGATGCTCATGATGGTTCCTTGTTAATGTTTGCTTTAGCCTGAGGACCGTTACAGTAGCTGTTTTTCCTTCACTGTGACTGAATTACCTGACATACACAGACGGAAGGAGGAGAGGTCTGTCTTGGCTCCTGATGTCATAGGGGTTGGTCCATCATGGTGGGAAGCGCATGAGGAACAGAGAAGTTCATGTCGTGGTGCATCAGGAAGCAGAGGAAGGAGAATTCCAGTGTGCTCCAGTGTCAGCCTTTCCCTGTTTGTTCCTTCACAGACACACCCAGAGCCGTGCTCCGCCATCTTCTAGACTATTCTAAATCCACTCAAGTTGACAGTTAAGATCGTACCAATGGAGCAGGTCATTTTTCTGTTTAGGGGCCAGCATAATGTCTTTTGTGAAATGCCTGCTCAGGATGTTGGCTTACCCCCACCCCCCACCTCCCATGCTAAAAGCCACAGCATCAAGTCTCTCATCCATGTGTGAGAGTTCAGCACAACCTCGTCAACACCATGTGCCTTTCTGCAGAGGGATCTGTAGAATGTTTGCCTCTTGCCTGGGATTCCGCATCCTCTGAACAGCAACTTCCTCTTTCCTTTGCCCAGCCTCTGGCAGGCACCACTCTGCCTTCCGTTTTGATGAATTTGACCATTTTCATACTGCAGACAAATTGGATCTTGCAGAATTGGTTCTTTGACTGGTTGATTTCCTTCAGCGTAATGTTCTCAATCTCTCATGGGTATGTTGTAGCATCTCACAAGTTTCTCTCTTTTCAAGACTAATATTCTGCTTCATCTGTGTACTGATTTCTTCATCCATTTGTCCAGCAGTGAGCATTTAGGTTGTTTCCACTTGGGGGCTATTATGAGCTACGTTTCAATGAACTAAGGGGTGTGGACATATGGGGGTATTATCCATTCTCTCGGATAAATACTCAAAAGTGGGATTAATGGATCTTATGGCGGTTTTGTTTTAAAGTTGTTTTTGTGTGTGTGTTTTGTTTTTTGAGACAGGGTCTCTCTGCATAGCCCTGACTGTTTTCATTTTTTTCCTTTTTATATTAAAGAATTAATTAAAATATATTTACATCATTTACCTCCTTCCCTTTTCTCCCCTCTGATACTTCCCAGGCTCCTTCCAACCCCTCCCGTCTTTCCCTCACTCCCTCTCAAATACATGACCTCGTTTTCTTTGATTATTATTGTTACTTATGTGTACCTAAACATGTGAATGCAACCTCCTCAGTCCATTTAGTGTTGCTTGTGTGTCTATGACTTCAGGTCTGACAATTGGTATTGCATAACCAATTAGGGGGCTTATCCCTAAGGCAGACCAGCTCCCCCCCCCCCCCCACTTACGGCAGTCTTTAGGTGACTGAAGTGCCCCCATGAGATTTTCCCTTCCATGTTAGCATGTCCATGCTAGCTGGTGTACTTCTTCAGGTCCTGTTTAGATAGCCATGTGGTTGTGGTAGCGTGGGGGAAGCCTCCCTGACGTTCTAGGAGACACAATCTCACAGCAAACTTCTTGGTCCCCTGGCGGTTACAGTTTAATTCTTTGTATTATCTCCAGCACTGCATATTTTCTGGTTCCGTTTGTGTTTGCTTTTAAGCAATGCCATGCTCGCAGGTGGGAGGCGATACCTCACCGCATTTTCGGTTTGTTCTTCCCCGACTGTTAGCCGTGTTAGCATCTTCATTTCATGTGCACGCCAGCCGTCTCTGCATCTTCTCTGTAGAAAAGTGTAGTTAGGTTCTTTGCTCCTTTAAAAAATCAGGTTTGACTGTTTGTTGTTGGATTGTAGGGTCTCTGATGTATTTCAGATGTTAAGACTTTGCCCCGGTTTGCTCTCTGTTGCTGTGATAAAATACTTTGACCAAACACAACTTGAGGGGGTTGTTAGTTTGGGTTCTGTTGATGTGATAAAACCCTGACCCATAGCAGCTTGCAGAAGAAAGGGTTCATTTCCTCTCAAAACTCCCGGGTCACAATCTGTCACCAATGGAAGCCAAGGCAGGAACCTAGAGGCAGAAACTGAGGCTGGGTCAATGGAGAAAACTGTTTACTGGCCTCATTCCAGGCTCACATTCAGATTCCTCTCTTACACAACTCAGCACCACCTGGCCAGGGGTGGCGCCGCCCACTGTGGGCTAGGCCTTGGCCTTTCAATTAGCAATCAAGAAAATGCCCCAGAGATATGCCCACGAGCCGATTTGATGGTGGCAAGTCCTCAGTTGAGGTTCCTTCTTCCCAGGTGTCTCCAATTTGTGCTAAGTTGAGAAAACTAACCAGCCTAGGGGAAGAAAGGGTTTAGTTCAGTGTATAGGTTATGGACCAATATTGAAGGAACTCAAGGCAGGAACTGAAGCAGAAACCGAGGAGGATCTCTGCTTGTGGGCTCACTCCCCAGCTCATGCCCAGCTAGCTTGTTTGTATAACCCACTGAAAGGACCAGGCAGACGCCATGACAGGCTGCTCAGTCTTCTCTCAGAGATCAGGCCTCGATTTCAGTTTCCTGAGACTTGGGCAAGCAGTTTCTGGGAGGGCCATGAGCAAAAACAGCTCCCTTTCTGCGCATACTCTGACTGCTCAAGGTGCAGCTAGTTGTTTACTCTCTAGGATCCCTCACCATCTTAGAGCTACGTGCATGAGTCACGGACAGAGCCTGGGCCACTGAGTCAGCCCCCTACAATCAGTACATGCTAGGCCAGTCAGCCTCCATGGCAGCTCAAGGACAAAGCCTGCTCAAAAATGGTAACTGTAAACACAACCCCCCACTAACCCTAGCCAATTAAAAAATTACTAACATGATTGCCACTCGCATAAACCAATCCTGAGTCTGTTCCTATGTAGTCTGTAGACCCCAAGCCCCCTTTGCTTTAAAAACCCTGCCCCATTGCTACTCGGGGTCTCTCCTGCTCTGCTGCTGCGTCAGATGGACGGAGAGTCCCGAGTTAACTCGTAGTAAAAAGACTTCACTTTTGCATTGGATTCCATCTCTTGATGGTCTTTGGGGGACTCTAGGTACAACACCAGGACCACCTATCTAGAGATGGTGGCAGCCACCATGGGCTGGGGCCTCCCACATCAATCATAAATCCAGACGATCTTTCCCAGACATGGCCACAGGGCAATCTGACTGAAGCAATTCTTGAGTTCCTTCTCCCCAGGTGGCTTTAACTTGTGTCAAGTTGGCAGTAAGAATGAGCCAGTGTGACACCTTGTCAGAGACGTCATTTACAACTCTTTTCTCATTCTGTAGTTTGTGTTTCCTCCTGCTGAGGTGTCATCCACTGAGTTGGGGCCTTTTGATATGCCCGGGTTTGCTCTCACTGCCTGTAGGTTTGGTGCCATTTCCACTGAGGAGCTTTCCCCCTGTGTTCTCCTCTGCGAGCTTTACCTGGATTTCATGGCTGTGTCTTCAGTCCATTTTGAGTTAATTTTGTATGTGGTGGAAGACCAAGGTATGCAGACACACAGCTTTTAAAAGAGATTTGCGGATGAGACTGTCCTGTCCCCACTGTGTCGTTTCAGTGAACCCGCTGGAGACTAGTTGGCATATGTGAGCTCCTCTGTCAAAACCAAACTAATTTTTTTCTCTTCTCTTTGTTTTTATTTCTACTCTCATCTTTTAATTCCAATCTTTCTAGTAACTGTGAGCTTAATTTCTTCTTTTCGGTAATTTGCTGTGGTGTAAACTTGGGTTATGTTTTTGTTTGTTTGTTTATTAACGGAGACAGTGTTTCAGTGTGTAGTCTAGGCTGGCCTTGAACTCACTGCATAGCCCAGGTTAGTCTCGAACTCACGGCATGCTTCCTGCCTCTCGTTCTGGGATTACAGGCACCACCACAACCGGTGTTTCTTCTTTCCATATGTAGGTACCTGATGCTGCAAATTTCCTTTGTTACTACTTTTTCTGTGTTCAGTAAGTTTTGGTGGGTGTCCTGGTTCTTTCTTTCATTCTCTCTTTTCCTTCTTTC
>CABHPQ010165078.1:320-17957 GCA_902168405.1 Peromyscus aztecus | reverse complement strand
CTTTCTTTCTTTCTTTCTTTCTTTCTTTCTTTCTTTCTTTCTTTCTTTCTTTCTTTCTTTCTTTCTTTCTTTCTCTCTCTCTCTCTCTCTCTCTCTCTCTCTCTCTCTCTTTCTTTCTTTCTTTCATTCGTTAGGGTTCTGTTTTGTTTGTTTGTTTTGTTTTGTTTTGTTTTGACACAGGCTAGAGCTATCAGGGGAGAGGACTCTCAGTTGGGAAAATGCCTCCATCAGATTGACCTGTAGACAAACGGCAGTGCATATTTTTGAGTAATGATTGGTGTGGAAGGGCCCAGCCCATGGTGGGTGGTGCCCGCCCCCCTTCCCAGGCAGGTGGTCCTGGGTTCTATAAGAAAGCAGGCTGAACAAGACACAGGGAGCAAGCCAGTGAGCAGCAGCACTCCATGGCCCATGCTTCAGTTCCTGCCTCCAGGTTCGTGCCGTGACTTCCCTTCATGGTAGTCTACAACTGTAAGATGAAATAACTTGTTACCCCTCCCCCCAGCTGCTTTTGGCCAGCATTTCTTGTAACCCAGTGTAGTGGTGACACTATCTTTTGCTTTCTTTATCCTGGAAACTCTTTTTTCCCCTTTATTTTTGAAGGACAGTTTTCCAGTGGTATCCCTTTTCAGTTATATCCTTTATTATTCTGAATATAACCTCTCTCCCTTTTGGCCTGGGATGATCCCTGAGAATCTTCCAATAGTTCTATGGGGATCTCCCCCTGTATGTGATGAGTCATTTTTTATTTAATTCAATTGATTTTCTGCTTCCAAAATTCTTTGTCTTTTGACAATTCAACTGTAATGTGTCCTGGAGTGAGCTTCTCTAGGCTCATGATGTCAGAGTCTGTGGCTGAAAGTTTTTCTGTGTCCCGCCCAGTCTGCAGCTACTCAGACCCAAGTAAACACACAGAGGCTTATATTAAATGAAACTGCTCGGCCATTAGCTCAGGCCCACCACTGACTAGCTCTTACACTTAAACTCAGCCCATTTCTATTCATCTCTATGTCGCCACATGTTCCGTGGCTTTACCTCTGTGCCATTACATGCTGCTCCCTGGATGGTGGGCTGGCATCTCCTGATTCAGTCTTCCTCTTCCCAGAATTCTACTGGTCTGCTTATCCTGCCTTTAATTCCTGCCTGGCTACTGGCCAATCAGCATTTTATTAAACCAGTGTACAAAAGTATTATCCCACAGCAAGAGTCCACTGGGCATCTTAAAGTAGGGTGTTCATTTCCTTCCTCAGATCTGGGGAGTCCACAGTTATCTTTTAAGTAAGCTTTGCACACACCTATTTTCTCTTTTCTTTCTGGGGTCCCTACCATGCATTTACTGTTGCTTCTTATGGTGTCAAACGAGTCCCCATCTCTTTTTTTCTTGTCATTTATTTGTCTCTTGTTCATCTTGGTTTATCTTCAAGTATGCTTATCATTCCATGTTCTTGATCAAGTCTGATGAACTTCTCTGGTACAGTTTTTATTTATTTAGTTACTATGCTTTCAGCTCTAAATATTCTGATTTTTTTCTCTCTTTGTTAATACAGGCTTATTTGATGATATTGCTTCTTTTATGATTTTTGATTATATAGAAATTCTGTTACATAGGTATATTAAAATATCCACTATTATTACATATCTGATAACAGACTTACATCCATGGTGTGCAAAGGTCATTTGTCATTCAACAACAGACATCTTCCCATGGAGATAAGCAAATGGCCACCGAGTACTTGAGAAGGTGCTCAGCATTAGTCCTCAGAGAAATGCAACTCGAACTGTGATAGGCTACTACGTTCCTTCCCTAGGGCGGCTACAATCAAATAGGCAGAATAAATTGGATTCTTCATCTATTGCTGATGGCTGTGTAAAACGGTGCTGTCACTAGGAAATCAGTTTGGTAGTTCTTCTAATGGTTAGACACAGATGTCACCAGGTGAGCCGGAAATTCCATGGCTGAGCTTACATTGTAGACAAAACGGTCACACGATTGTTGACAGAAGCGTCACTCATCACAGCCCGAACTGGAAACTACTTAAATGATCGCCGTGTGATAACTACAAAGATACATCCATACGATGGATGTATTTGTCAGTGACTGGCTGTGAGAGGCCGGAAGAAAAGAAGGAACAATTGCCAGGGCGTTTGAGTTTCTTTTCAGGGAAATGGACGCGTTCTAAAATTAGATCATGGTGGTAATGAACTATTTTACGTGTTCCAGAGTTCACTGGTTGCATGTGTTCAATAGAAGAATTTTATTGAACATATGTTATGTCTCCAAATTTCGATTAAAAACTGCTCTGGTGCAGACGCTTTGCAAGATTTCTCAGGACAGCCAGCCCATCCTTTCCTCTGCCCACTGGCTTTCCTTGTCTCCTTCGGAGCAGAGTTAGAGAGGCTTACATCCGATTCCCCTGTCCTCAGACATGCAGGGTGTTCCAACAGAGTATGCGGAGGGTCTGCTTTTAGCCTCCACACCCAGGTGGGTCCTGACATTTGGACAGTTGCCCCGTTTATCCTGAAGTCATCAAGACTGAAACTCTGGTTTACCTGGATTGGTGCAAACAGATGCTCTGCCTTCAGCTGCTTTGATTAATCCCTGGATTCTTCTGTCAATTCAATTTAAGTCTTTTAAGAAAGAATGCTGTGTGTGTATGTGTGTGTGTGTGTGTGTGTGTGTGTGTGTGTGTGTGTGTGTGTGTGATAATGCATGTGTCAATATGTATTTGGCATTTGCACACACATATAACAGTGTAATATCAGATATCACATTGTGCTAAGTAAGCTAGGTGTCTTAGCCCTAGAGTTTTTATTTACTGGGGATTGAATGAAGGCTCTTGTGTGTATAGGACAAGAGCTCTACTGCCGAGTTACTGCTCCCTTAGAAAATATTGATTTGATATCCAAGAATCACTTTAAATTCAGAGCTCCTGACTCCAAGGGTGGCCTCGGACTGTAAGGCAGGGCTACCCACCCCATTCCACTCTCCCTCCTTTCTAGAACCCAGCCTTTCCTTTGCTTTTACCTTCCTCACATCTGTTTTCCAGTGGAGGCTCTGCTCCAGTGTCCTTCAGGAAGCCTCTTGTCATCTCTGGCCCCCTCTGTGGTATTTTAACTCTAACACTTACCACCGAGTAAGTTCTCCGGCTTTGTTTATTGATTCAGTGTCTGCCTTTCTCTACCTGGTACATAAGCTTCATTGGACCAGAGGCTTGCTTATTTATTCATGGTACCTGGGAAAAGAATAAATCTTGACAAATACTTAATTTTGGAACATATTGCCATAAATTTTGAATCAAATATCCCTTTCCGGGAAATCTGTCTGCTGCCAGAATGTTAGTGGGTTTCTAACTTATCGTCATGAGGGAAAATTTATGTTCCAAGACGTCTGTGGGTGTAGCTATTATTACCCCGGCGAGAGATGTGATGTGTCTCTCTTTCTGTAAGCTCCACATTGACAAACGGCGCTGTGCCTTGGGGGAGATTCCTGTCTGTGCAGGGTCTCATCATTATTCCTATTTCCAATTATTGCTCAAGAAAGTACTGTTGCTGGTGTGCATTCCTAGGGAGCCTGTGTTTTTGCTGCATTGTGAGTTCAGTAACCCACAGCAGTGATACAGGGTCTGCAGAAACTCAGGGTCTTCCCTCTCGTCTGATATCCTTGAGCGGCAGTTCAGACTGTCCTAACGACGACTGGGGAAATTGTCTAACCATTAGTTGGAGTGAGTTGAAGTCCATAAAGTGTGTGGTAGAATGACCTGTGGCAGTTCCAGAGGGTGGACGACCCCCGTGCTCACATCTGTTAATGCCGCTTTCTCTTTGGCTCTGAGCTCAGCAATATGACTCCCTTGGGCCAATGGCACAGGTATAAAACAAAAGTACCACGCTTGTGTGTTTCCCCTTCTCTGCTCTCCCCAGAGCTCCCTCTGGATGGAGAATATGCACAGGCTAGCTTGCTGGAAGCTCTCCAGGGGACGGTCAAGTCACCCCACCCCAGCCAAGGCCATCCCAGCCCGGTCAGACCCCAGGAAGCCCGTTAGGGACCACAACTGAGACCCAAGCTCGGTTTAGACCCAAAGCACCCAAGCCACCCATGGACCGTGAGGAATGCTAAGTGAACGGTGGCTGCGTCAGAACTGGAGGGTCGTTCATGGCGCTGTAGCAGCCAGCAATGCTCAGGGACGGCAGAAAACAAGCTTTGAGCCTGCTCTGCAGATTATTTCTGGCCCTTGGGTAAAAACCCAAAACTGAGGAGTGAGGTAGAAAGGTTTCTTGTTCCTGTTTGTGATCAAACAGCAGGAGGCTTCCGTATTCCACACTTACTTCTGTATTTCACACTTCCGTATTCCACACTGAGTGTCCCGTGGCGAATAGGACTCCAAGCGTCATCCTACTAGACCAACAAGGGCAGGGCTGTCTGTCTCCTCTCTCCTGCTCAGAACGGCTGCAGGCCTGAGGCCAGTGGAACGAGGTTGATATGATTGCACGGCACCCCCAACCTCCTGCCCGCCTCCACAGAAAGAGGCCCTGGGAGTTAAACTATGACACCCCTCTGGGGTAGGGTACTTCTGCCCACACTCCAGGGCATGTGGCCCTAGCGGCTTTGCAAACCTAGCTACTGTCTCTAGGAATCCTTCGGGGTGCCTTTTGGTCCCACTCTCCAGGAACCTCCAGTCCAATTCTCATCATGTGGACAATCCATCTTAGTAACTGGTCATTTAATTTCCGGTACTGGAGACAGAGCCCAGGATCTTGCACATGGCACACAAACGCTGCACCACCAGCCACATCCCCAGTGCCTCGATTTCTCTGTTTATCATTATTTTTAAATTTTATTTCATTATTTTTTTTTTAACATTTCATTCATTCATTAGTTGTGCATGTTGGGGTAGTCAGAAGAGAACTTGTTGGGGTCAGTTCTCTTCTCCCACCATGTGGGTTCCAGGGATTGAACTCAGCTCATCAGGCTTGGTAGCCAGTGCCTTTACCTGCTCAGCCATCTCACCAGCCCTTATTGTAGCTCCACCCCCACCCCTGATGACTCAGCTACCAACTGTCTGTTTACATGTGAGCAAAACTGTCTGTTTACATGTGAGCAAACGCGATGCAGAGCCTCTGGATAGCAAGGAGAGCGGTCGGTGTCTGACTTTGCCTCTAAGAACTTCTGCTTCCAGAGAGCTTAAGAACAGAGATGATGTAGTTACAATGGGGGTCTAAAACAGGATTACCTCTAAAACTACTGTGATGAATGTTTTTAAACAATCTTTATTTGAAATTTTAACTGGGGTATATATACATACGCACATGCGTGTAGTGAACGTAGAAGCCAGAAAGAGCGTGCTGGATTCCCAGAACTTGAGCGACACGTGGTTGCAAGCTGTCTGACATGGGTGCTGGGAATAGAACTTGGGTCCTCTAAAAAAAAGCAGCAAGCATGTCCACCTGCTGAGCCATCTCTCCAGCCCCAAGGACAGAAAATTCTAGTGTGACCCAGTTCCTATTTCTTAACATTACTACGCATATAGGAAAATTAAATTCATTTTGTAGGTAAATCTAATTCACTTCATATGTGGAACTAAATGAAATTTAAATCCTTTCGCATGTAATAAGAGACCAGTAAAATTTCTCAAGTCATCTCATTTACTCCAGAAACCATGCAAATCATGAATTCTAAAATTCATTTTAAACATCATAATCAGTTGCAGAAAATATATCTGTATGGCAATGATACACAAAATTTCAACAACTTTTAAGATTCTGCTTCATAAAAGGAACATGGGTGCCTATCATAGACATTTTTGAATTTACAATTCTACCTCATGTTTTGAAAACTGGGGTAATGAACCAGGCATTTAGCCATGCCAGGGAGTACCAGGAGAACTCAGTGAGCTTCCTCTTGCCTGATAGAGTTTTCTACAAGTTCTGTTTTGATTGGGTCACAACAAAGGGAAAGAAAAACACCAATTTGTAGTCCTCAAACTGTATCTTTCTCTGGAAACAGCCAATCCTCACTCCTAATGAGATTTCTTACATTGGTCTTCTGTTCTGTCCCCAAAGAGAACTGTCCAACAGGACCCAAAGAAAAAACAAGAGGCCAAAAGAATTATTCTCCAAATTAGTTTATAGTTTGATCAAAAGCAATTCCTCAAAATACATACAAACATAAAGTGCTTCATCTATTATATACATAAAATCTCTCAGATCAATACAAAACTTTAGGATTTAATATATGTTTTAAGAATTCAAGCCTGTCTCCTCACGCCCTATTCCAACAAAGCACCCGGCATATTCGTGTTGATTTTTCTGCAGTAGGTATTTTCCGAGCTTTGGGGCACGTCAGATATGTGAATTACAAATCTCTGTCCATTGCTTAGGGTGATGAGGGCTTCTTGTCCCACAGGAAGGCTGAGTTTAACGGTGCTCTCGGTGGCCTTGTCTTCTAGCAATACCTGAATGAGCTGCAAGGCAGAAGTGTTTGAAAGGACAATGTTATACTAGGCCTGGTTGCAGAAGCCACCCACCCGGGGACCTATAGAAAGTGCGTGTATTTACTTTGCTCCTGCTAGGGGATCCTAATTTCTCAGGGGAATCCTTGAGGTCTGGTGGAGATTTCATGGGAGGATACCCAGTCAGGGGAAAAGGCAAGAGAGACGGCTCATTGTCAAATGGATTGCCTTTAGGAAAGGGGTGATGGTCTGTAGTTTTCGAGAAACACCCAAGAGCTGACAATTTCCCATAAAGATCCCCCTCCACCATTCCGCAAACATACAATTAGATGCGTGCGCGTGTGCGCACGCGCGGTGGGGGGGTGGGGGGGTGGATGGGGGACTGTGAAACAGTTGCCCTCCACTGGTTGAGATGACACTAGATTGAGAAGTACGGGATTACAGGGGTTCACGGGCTCTAATTTAGCCCTTGTACCCTCTCTCACTGACCTGCCTACACCAGGGGAACAGGGAACAGGGGAGGGCTGGCTGTGAGCCCCTCAGCCCTGGAGGGCTTGGAAAATTTGCCAAGCTCTGAGCATGACTTTAAGAGTAGAAATGAGTCTCTTCTTGGTCTGATTTCATCAACAAATGCCCCATAAGTGAATATACTTTTACAGAGATGTGCGTGAGATAAATGTTACACGCCAAGACTCACCAAAGTATCTCTCTCCAGCTGCAACAATAACTCCCTTCCCCCCACCACACCTCAAAATTCTGTCTTTGGGCTAGTGAGATGGCTCAGCTGGTCTAAAGGCAGTTGCTACCAAGAGCCTCCTGAGTTTGATCCCAGAGACCTACATGGTGGGAGGAGAGAACCAACTCCCACAAGTGTCCTCTGACCTGCGCATGAGCACAACTCCTCCCCTCCCCCCACCACACATACAGGAAAATAAATGTAACAGAACAACTATCTTTATCTTTGCTCCCAGCATTGATACAACAGTCCCTCCCCCTCTCTCTCATTCTCTCTCTCTCTCTCTCTCTCTCTCCTTCTCTCTCTCCTTTAAATCTGAGAACATGAAAGTAAGAAACATAATTTGTCTTTAAAAAAAGATTTTCCTTATTTGACGTCATCAATACTTTTGATTTCTCTCTTAAACATGCCTTGGCATCTTAGACTCTTTGGAATGTCGCCACAGGATTGGCAGATGGATGTGTCAGTCTGGAATGCTGACTTAGCTGTTATCCTAGGTGCAGGGCAGTGCTAAATTGTTCTGAGAAGGAGGCTGTCACAGATGCGCAGTGCACGGGGCGTTAACTCTCAGCAGATGAGTACAGATGGGACGTGTGGCGGCAGGGGCGGGGGAGGGTGCTTTTTTTTGTTGTCGATGATGAGCGCACATGCCGAATAATGAACGCAATGAAAATTAGAGGCGTGTAACTTTTCGGTGTTAGCTTGTTGAAGTCATTACAGCTAATTCAGCAGGCGTGAAGAAACAGAGAGGCTTTAATTAATCTCTAATGCATATTACCTTGGATTATCTGTCATTCATCTGCTTGTACTGCTTTATTACCAAGTTCAATTAAGTTTTTAATATCTTCTCTATTGTTTCCGCCAATTAAACATAAGTCAAACCTCATTGTAATGAACTTCCGGGGAGCTATGGGATTGGGTGGAGTGTTAAGGATGGGTGCTCAGAGCAGGAAGCTTGATGGGAAAATGACAATTAATAACTAGTGGTTGGTTGGACTGTGTTCTAAGGAATTTTCTAAGCATTTTTCAGTGATTGGCTTATTGAAACTTTATAGCCCTATGGAAGAAAGCTGCTTGCTCTGGTTTCTCAGGTAACAGGTGAAGAGGCGAAATTCTGGAATTTATGTGCACGAATCGCACTTACCAAGTCACTGAATTTAGAATTAATCCCATCAGTGGAAGGCTCACTGAAGAGAGAGATACTGAGAAAATCAGCCTGGGAAAGGGTGCGAACCCTGCACTCTGCCAGTTCTCGGTGAGGTGACCTTGGGAAAATCTCTCCTCCATTCACACGCCTCAGTTATCTCACATGTAACACACAGCTGGTGACATCATCTTCCCATATAGCTGAGTGATGCTCCATGCCTGCTCTCCATCCTGCTCAGCTGTGGCTCGGGAGGTGAAAGGTCACTGTTCACCTTGCTGGCTAAGAGCGAGCAGCCAAACTTTGACATGATTCTTCTCTGCCTGGCCAAACTTAACTTTGAAACTTCTTCTAGAACCATCTATGCACTTAAAGGAATCTCTAGTCAATTTGGGGAGATCCTACCACCCTTGACACTCTATCACCCTCTATATTTGGTTCCTCACCCTTCACCATTCCCCGGAATAAATGGGGTCGCCATGGTCTATCTTCAGGGACAATCCTATCAACCCTTCTGACTTCTGATGGCCCCTCTTAGTGATTTCCATTCACTGACTGCTCCTTGATCCTTATTTATTGTCTCTATGTTTTTGGAGTTGAGCAAGACCCTGTTCAGTGGTCATTGTATCCACCACAGTGGTTTTGAACAAAGTGTTCCTTATCACTTTTTAATCAATATCATTGAATGATCCATCTTTTCTTTAACAAATTCTCATGCTGCAGCACACACTCTTCCTGGAAGCTGAATACTACAGCCCAGCACCAATGCTGGTGGTCCCACTGGGTTCTACAGAATCTCTAGAATAGGCTCAGATGGGCCTGCATAGATTTTCCAGAAGGTCATTGTCCAGGGAGAGTCATTCTCCTGCTATAGCCTTCTTCACAGAGGTCTGGGGCTCCTTTCTGTCAATACTCCTGGGACACCGGTTCTAGAGCTTCCTCATCTGAGGAGGCCCAGCTTCCACTGCAGTCGGGTGTCTGACTTGGGTCTATATTCATTACTTCCTGACTCTCTGATTACATTCACTTACACAGGAGAAGGATGCTCTTTTAGGGACACACATTTTAATAGGCTGACTCCTTTGACCACTGTTATGAATCGTAACAGAAATATCTGATATTTCTGATGGACTTAGGTGAGTCCTATGAAAGGATCAGTGGCACATTCTTGTAATTCCAGGGATGGGGAGGTGGAGACAGGAGGACCCTAGCCAGCCTAGCTGAATCAGCAAGCCCCAGGTCTCAATGAAGTTAATGTCTGGCACACACACACACACACACACACACACACACACCTGCACACATGTACCCCTCCACAAGAACATGAAAATATACACACATTTATACACATACATACACCAAGATAATAACTATCATCATCATCATCATCATCATCATCATCATCATCATCACTGTTATTAAGGGGTAGATTTCAAGTGCCACAGTGGGAAATCTCCAGCGCTGGCCTTCCATAGCTAGATTATAAATTAGAATAAACCCTGCACCAGCCTGTCTGTCAATGATAAAGATCCACAGACTGCCTGTACCTAATGGCAACATTAAAGACGGGCCAATGGCAGGGGCTTCACACCCGATCAGAGCTTAAGGTTAAATATGACTAGTGAGTCCTTCCTGGTGCCGAGCAACCAAAGCTAAAAGCTAAAGTTAGACATTATTCACCCCTGTCTTAGACACAGTCTGGGTTCTAGGACACACAGGTTAAAACAAAAAATACTGTGGTGAAATACTTCCTCTGTGGCTGGTCTGAATGATGGAATCCATTTTCATACCCAAGCCCCACACCACCTGGGAGGAAGAGAATCCTCTGCTCCCTTAATAAAAACGACGGGGGACCAGTCTATGGGCCACAGTCCTTTCTGTGCCTCGGGGAGCTGTATTGCTCCCTGTGGCATCTTTTCTACTTTTATTTTAATAGAATATATGTTTTTAAATCTCTAGACTCCCACCTCCCATCTTTACCACTAAGCTCAGAACACTCTGATTCCTTGTAACAGCAATAGAGTCTCCAGTTCCCATCTCTGTCTCTAAATCCCTTTATCAATGAGATGGAAAATGGACAGTGGGTGCTCGGGGAGACAATGGCACTCACAGCTTAGTCACACTGTGTGAGCACTGTGAAGGCAAATGCACCTTTCTCCTCACGCCAGGCATGCCACTGCACTACACACGTCACGCCTGTGCTGATCAGCAAGGGGCAGACAGGCTATCACAACTGCCCTTGACAAAAACGACCACAAAGAAAGAGAGTTCTGGAACCCCTCAACACTGTTCAGTCTGTGTGATCTTTATGAGTTTCCTAAGTATTATGCATTTTTATGAACTCAGTCTGCCTATATGCCTGTCTGCCTGCCTGCCTGCCTGTCTGCCTGCCTGCCCCCACCCCCGTGTGTGTGTGTGTGTGTGTGTGTGTGTGTGTGTGTGTGTGTGTGATAATGCATGTGTCAATATGTATTTGGCATTTGCACACACATATAACAGTGTAATATCAGATATCACATTGTGCTAAGTAAGCTAGGTGTCTTAGCCCTAGAGTTTTTATTTACTGGGGATTGAATGAAGGCTCTTGTGTGTATAGGACAAGAGCTCTACTGCCGAGTTACTGCTCCCTTAGAAAATATTGATTTGATATCCAAGAATCACTTTAAATTCAGAGCTCCTGACTCCAAGGGTGGCCTCGGACTGTAAGGCAGGGCTACCCACCCCATTCCACTCTCCCTCCTTTCTAGAACCCAGCCTTTCCTTTGCTTTTACCTTCCTCACATCTGTTTTCCAGTGGAGGCTCTGCTCCAGTGTCCTTCAGGAAGCCTCTTGTCATCTCTGGCCCCCTCTGTGGTATTTTAACTCTAACACTTACCACCGAGTAAGTTCTCCGGCTTTGTTTATTGATTCAGTGTCTGCCTTTCTCTACCTGGTACATAAGCTTCATTGGACCAGAGGCTTGCTTATTTATTCATGGTACCTGGGAAAAGAATAAATCTTGACAAATACTTAATTTTGGAACATATTGCCATAAATTTTGAATCAAATATCCCTTTCCGGGAAATCTGTCTGCTGCCAGAATGTTAGTGGGTTTCTAACTTATCGTCATGAGGGAAAATTTATGTTCCAAGACGTCTGTGGGTGTAGCTATTATTACCCCGGCGAGAGATGTGATGTGTCTCTCTTTCTGTAAGCTCCACATTGACAAACGGCGCTGTGCCTTGGGGGAGATTCCTGTCTGTGCAGGGTCTCATCATTATTCCTATTTCCAATTATTGCTCAAGAAAGTACTGTTGCTGGTGTGCATTCCTAGGGAGCCTGTGTTTTTGCTGCATTGTGAGTTCAGTAACCCACAGCAGTGATACAGGGTCTGCAGAAACTCAGGGTCTTCCCTCTCGTCTGATATCCTTGAGCGGCAGTTCAGACTGTCCTAACGACGACTGGGGAAATTGTCTAACCATTAGTTGGAGTGAGTTGAAGTCCATAAAGTGTGTGGTAGAATGACCTGTGGCAGTTCCAGAGGGTGGACGACCCCCGTGCTCACATCTGTTAATGCCGCTTTCTCTTTGGCTCTGAGCTCAGCAATATGACTCCCTTGGGCCAATGGCACAGGTATAAAACAAAAGTACCACGCTTGTGTGTTTCCCCTTCTCTGCTCTCCCCAGAGCTCCCTCTGGATGGAGAATATGCACAGGCTAGCTTGCTGGAAGCTCTCCAGGGGACGGTCAAGTCACCCCACCCCAGCCAAGGCCATCCCAGCCCGGTCAGACCCCAGGAAGCCCGTTAGGGACCACAACTGAGACCCAAGCTCGGTTTAGACCCAAAGCACCCAAGCCACCCATGGACCGTGAGGAATGCTAAGTGAACGGTGGCTGCGTCAGAACTGGAGGGTCGTTCATGGCGCTGTAGCAGCCAGCAATGCTCAGGGACGGCAGAAAACAAGCTTTGAGCCTGCTCTGCAGATTATTTCTGGCCCTTGGGTAAAAACCCAAAACTGAGGAGTGAGGTAGAAAGGTTTCTTGTTCCTGTTTGTGATCAAACAGCAGGAGGCTTCCGTATTCCACACTTACTTCTGTATTTCACACTTCCGTATTCCACACTGAGTGTCCCGTGGCGAATAGGACTCCAAGCGTCATCCTACTAGACCAACAAGGGCAGGGCTGTCTGTCTCCTCTCTCCTGCTCAGAACGGCTGCAGGCCTGAGGCCAGTGGAACGAGGTTGATATGATTGCACGGCACCCCCAACCTCCTGCCCGCCTCCACAGAAAGAGGCCCTGGGAGTTAAACTATGACACCCCTCTGGGGTAGGGTACTTCTGCCCACACTCCAGGGCATGTGGCCCTAGCGGCTTTGCAAACCTAGCTACTGTCTCTAGGAATCCTTCGGGGTGCCTTTTGGTCCCACTCTCCAGGAACCTCCAGTCCAATTCTCATCATGTGGACAATCCATCTTAGTAACTGGTCATTTAATTTCCGGTACTGGAGACAGAGCCCAGGATCTTGCACATGGCACACAAACGCTGCACCACCAGCCACATCCCCAGTGCCTCGATTTCTCTGTTTATCATTATTTTTAAATTTTATTTCATTATTTTTTTTTTAACATTTCATTCATTCATTAGTTGTGCATGTTGGGGTAGTCAGAAGAGAACTTGTGGGGGGGTCAGTTCTCTTCTCCCACCATGTGGGTTCCAGGGATTGAACTCAGCTCATCAGGCTTGGTAGCCAGTGCCTTTACCTGCTCAGCCATCTCACCAGCCCTTATTGTAGCTCCACCCCCACCCCTGATGACTCAGCTACCAACTGTCTGTTTACATGTGAGCAAAACTGTCTGTTTACATGTGAGCAAACGCGATGCAGAGCCTCTGGATAGCAAGGAGAGCGGTCGGTGTCTGACTTTGCCTCTAAGAACTTCTGCTTCCAGAGAGCTTAAGAACAGAGATGATGTAGTTACAATGGGGGTCTAAAACAGGATTACTTCTAAAACTACTGTGATGAATGTTTTTAAACAATCTTTATTTGAAATTTTAACTGGGGTATATATACATACGCACATGCGTGTAGTGAACGTAGAAGCCAGAAAGAGCGTGCTGGATTCCCAGAACTTGAGCGACACGTGGTTGCAAGCTGTCTGACATGGGTGCTGGGAATAGAACTTGGGTCCTCTAAAAAAAAGCAGCAAGCATGTCCACCTGCTGAGCCATCTCTCCAGCCCCAAGGACAGAAAATTCTAGTGTGACCCAGTTCCTATTTCTTAACATTACTACGCATATAGGAAAATTAAATTCATTTTGTAGGTAAATCTAATTCACTTCATATGTGGAACTAAATGAAATTTAAATCCTTTCGCATGTAATAAGAGACCAGTAAAATTTCTCAAGTCATCTCATTTACTCCAGAAACCATGCAAATCATGAATTCTAAAATTCATTTTAAACATCATAATCAGTTGCAGAAAATATATCTGTATGGCAATGATACACAAAATTTCAACAACTTTTAAGATTCTGCTTCATAAAAGGAACATGGGTGCCTATCATAGACATTTTTGAATTTACAATTCTACCTCATGTTTTGAAAACTGGGGTAATGTACCAGGCATTTAGCCATGCCAGGGAGTACCAGGAGAACTCAGTGAGCTTCCTCTTGCCTGATAGAGTTTTCTACAAGTTCTGTTTTGATTGGGTCACAACAAAGGGAAAGAAAAACACCAATTTGTAGTCCTCAAACTGTATCTTTCTCTGGAAACAGCCAATCCTCACTCCTAATGAGATTTCTTACATTGGTCTTCTGTTCTGTCCCCAAAGAGAACTGTCCAACAGGACCCAAAGAAAAAACAAGAGGCCAAAAGAATTATTCTCCAAATTAGTTTATAGTTTGATCAAAAGCAATTCCTCAAAATACATACAAACATAAAGTGCTTCATCTATTATATACATAAAATCTCTCAGATCAATACAAAACTTTAGGATTTAATATATGTTTTAAGAATTCAAGCCTGTCTCCTCACGCCCTATTCCAACAAAGCACCCGGCATATTCGTGTTGATTTTTCTGCAGTAGGTATTTTCCGAGCTTTGGGGCACGTCAGATATGTGAATTACAAATCTCTGTCCATTGCTTAGGGTGATGAGGGCTTCTTGTCCCACAGGAAGGCTGAGTTTAACGGTGCTCTCGGTGGCCTTGTCTTCTAGCAATACCTGAATGAGCTGCAAGGCAGAAGTGTTTGAAAGGACAATGTTATACTAGGCCTGGTTGCAGAAGCCACCCACCCGGGGACCTATAGAAAGTGCGTGTATTTACTTTGCTCCTGCTAGGGGATCCTAATTTCTCAGGGGAATCCTTGAGGTCTGGTGGAGATTTCATGGGAGGATACCCAGTCAGGGGAAAAGGCAAGAGAGACGGCTCATTGTCAAATGGATTGCCTTTAGGAAAGGGGTGATGGTCTGTAGTTTTCGAGAAACACCCAAGAGCTGACAATTTCCCATAAAGATCCCCCTCCACCATTCCGCAAACATACAATTAGATGCGTGCGCGTGTGCGCACGCGCGGTGGGGGGGTGGGGGGGTGGATGGGGGACTGTGAAACAGTTGCCCTCCACTGGTTGAGATGACACTAGATTGAGAAGTACGGGATTACAGGGGTTCACGGGCTCTAATTTAGCCCTTGTACCCTCTCTCACTGACCTGCCTACACCAGGGGAACAGGGAACGGGGGAGGGCTGGCTGTGAGCCCCTCAGCCCTGGAGGGCTTGGAAAATTTGCCAAGCTCTGAGCATGACTTTAAGAGTAGAAATGAGTCTCTTCTTGGTCTGATTTCATCAACAAATGCCCCATAAGTGAATATACTTTTACAGAGATGTGCGTGAGATAAATGTTACACGCCAAGACTCACCAAAGTATCTCTCTCCAGCTGCAACAATAACTCCCTTCCCCCCACCACACCTCAAAATTCTGTCTTTGGGCTAGTGAGATGGCTCAGCTGGTCTAAAGGCAGTTGCTACCAAGAGCCTCCTGAGTTTGATCCCAGAGTTTAATCCTACATGGTGGGAGGAGAGAACCAACTCCCACAAGTGTCCTCTGACCTGCGCATGAGCACAACTCCTCCCCTCCCCCCACCACACATACAGGAAAATAAATGTAACAGAACAACTATCTTTATCTTTGCTCCCAGCATTGATACAACAGTCCCTCCCCCTCTCTCTCATTCTCTCTCTCTCTCTCTCTCTCTCTCCTTCTCTCTCTCCTTTAAATCTGAGAACATGAAAGTAAGAAACATAATTTGTCTTTAAAAAAAGATTTTCCTTATTTGACGTCATCAATACTTTTGATTTCTCTCTTAAACATGCCTTGGCATCTTAGACTCTTTGGAATGTCGCCACAGGATTGGCAGATGGATGTGTCAGTCTGGAATGCTGACTTAGTTGTTATCCTAGGTGCAGGGCAGTGCTAAATTGTTCTGAGAAGGAGGCTGTCACAGATGCGCAGTGCACGGGGCGTTAACTCTCAGCAGATGAGTACAGATGGGACGTGTGGCGGCAGGGGAGGGGGAGGGTGCTTTTTTTGTTGTCGATGATGAGTGCACATGCCGAATAATGAACGCAATGAAAATTAGAGGCGTGTAACTTTTCGGTGTTAGCTTGTTGAAGTCATTACAGCTAATTCAGCAGGCGTGAAGAAACAGAGAGGCTTTAATTAATCTCTAATGCATATTACCTTGGATTATCTGTCATTCATCTGCGTGTACTGCTTTATTACCAAGTTCAATTAAGTTTTTAATATCTTCTCTATTGTTTCCGCCAATTAAACATAAGTCAAACCTCATTGTAATGAACTTCCGGGGAGCTATGGGATTGGGTGGAGTGTTAAGGATGGGTGCTCAGAGCAGGAAGCTTGATGGGAAAATGACAATTAATAACTAGTGGTTGGTTGGACTGTGTTCTAAGGAATTTTCTAAGCATTTTTCAGTGATTGGCTTATTGAAACTTTATAGCCCTATGGAATAAAGCTGCTTGCTCTGGTTTCTCAGGTAACAGGTGAAGAGGCGAAATTCTGGAATTTATGTGCACGAATCGCACTTACCAAGTCACTGAATTTAGAATTAATCCCATCAGTGGAAGGCTCACTGAAGAGAGAGATACTGAGAAAATCAGCCTGGGAAAGGGTGCGAACCCTGCCCTCTGCCAGTTCTCGGTGAGGTGACCTTGGGAAAATCTCTCCTCCATTCACACGCCTCAGTTATCTCACATGTAACACACAGCTGGTGACATCATCTTCCCATATAGCTGAGTGATGCTCCATGCCTGCTCTCCATCCTGCTCAGCTGTGGCTCGGGAGGTGAAAGGTCACTGTTCACCTTGCTGGCTAAGAGCGAGCAGCCAAACTTTGACATGATTCTTCTCTGCCTGGCCAAACTTAACTTTGAAACTTCTTCTAGAACCATCTACGCACTTAAAGGAATCTCTAGTCAATTTGGGGAGATCCTACCACCCTTGACACTCTATCACCCTCTATATTTGGTTCCTCACCCTTCACCATTCCCCGGAATAAATGGGGTCGCCATGGTCTATCTTCAGGGACAATCCTATCAACCCTTCTGACTTCTGATGGCCCCTCTTAGTGATTTCCATTCACTGACTGCTCCTTGATCCTTATCTATTGTCTCCATGTTTTTGGAGTTGAGCAAGACCCTGTTCAGTGGTCCTTGTATCCACCACAGTGGTTTTGAACAAAGTGTTCCTTATCACTTTTTAATCAATATCATTGAATGATCCATCTTTTCTTTAACAAATTCTCATGCTGCAGCACACACTCTTCCTGGAAGCTGAATACTACAGCCCAGCACCAATGCTGGTGGTCCCACTGGGTTCTACAGAATCTCTAGAATAGGCTCAGATGGGCCTGCATAGATTTTCCAGAAGGTCATTGTCCAGGGAGAGTCATTCTCCTGCTATAGCCTTCTTCACAGAGGTCTGGGGCTCCTTTCTGTCGATACTCCTGGGACACCGGTTCTAGAGCTTCCTCATCTGAGGAGGCCCAGCTTCCACTGCAGTCGGGTGTCTGACTTGGGTCTATATTCATTACTTCCTGACTCTCTGATTACATTCACTTACACAGGAGAAGGATGCTCTTTTAGGGACACACATTTTAATAGGCTGACTCCTTTGACCACTGTTATGAATCGTAACAGAAATATCTGATATTTCTGATGGACTTAGGTGAGTCCTATGAAAGGATCAGTGGCACATTCTTGTAATTCCAGGGATGGGGAGGTGGAGACAGGAGGACCCTAGCCAGCCTAGCTGAATCAGCAAGCC
>CABHPQ010165077.1:0-22043 GCA_902168405.1 Peromyscus aztecus | reverse complement strand
AGAGTTCTGGATTTCAAGGTGCAGTTCCTCCACTGACTAGGTGCACTTCCTTTATCTAGCATTCAGCCTCTGCCATGCCTCAGCCAACTCCTCCCTAGATGACAGGAACCTTCATGCTTCATCCTGATCAGCCTCACAGAACTGCATTAGTAAACACATAAACACAGTTAGTAAACCGACCGTAGTAAACACATAAACACGGTCACTGCAAATGGTTATGGCTTCGACCGCATCCCTGAACTCAACCAACCATAGATTCAACATATTTGAAAACACACGGACACACACACACACACACACACACACACACACACACACACACACAGAGTCTGACTGCTTATGTGCAGATTTTTTTCCCATTCTTCCTTAAACAACGTAACAACTCCATACATTTGCCCTGTGTTAGGCATTATAGGTAGAGGCGTCTTAAAGTGGATGGGAAGGGACTGGAGAGATGGCTCAGTGGTTATGAAGACTGGTTGCTGCTCCAGAGGAGATGGGTTTGATTCCTGGCACTCATTTGACGGGTCATAACTGTAACACTAATTTCAGGGGATCTGATGCCCTTTTCTGCCATCCACACACCAGGCATGCACATGGTTCTTAAACACGCAGGCGAAATACCCACACACATAAAATAGTAAAACATTCAAAAAGTGGATGAGAGGATGTGCCCAAGTTATATGCAAATGAGCAGACAGTTTTTTTGAGGGCCTGTAGGGTAGGAATGCACCCTGGAAGCCACAAGGAGATGGCGAGGCAGTCCCTGCTCTGAGTGCCCACAGCCTGGTATGTAAACAGACCCAATTCTGGAAGGATCTGCCTGGAAGGCTTCTTCATGCCTTCCCCTGGGGCACCCATCCAGGAGTTCTCTCCACAAATAGTCTCCAGATGTTCCAAGAAGCCAGGTGATTTGTGGGGCTGAACTGGTGTATGCCAGAGGCCAGCAGAGCTGAGACCATGTGCCCCTCTGAGTCCTGAAGCTGTGACCAGCTCCTCTGGTGGGAAGAGGCTCTGTGATTCCCTCTGGTGCCTGCACTGAGTTCCTTGATTAGGGGAACTAATCTAAGCTATGCCTGTTTGCTTGGATAACTTTTTGGCTGGCCTAGGAGTGGCCTCTTCCTGTCATCAGTTGGTCTTGCAAACTGGGGCACAGAGTGGATCTGGGAGGGGGAGACAGAGGCCCTGGGCAGGGATCCTTCATTCTCAGTGGCTCCAGCTGCCTGCTGAGGCTGCCTCCAGTGCCCCTGGGGGAGAAGAACCCTGCCTCTAGGGCAGACCCTTCAGCGTTATTGACGTTGATGTATCATTTTGTCTCTTAAGTGACCAGGGCAGCTAGAAATGATTCAGCAGGAAGGCCCCCAGTGGTAGTCTTTTCTTAGCCCTGATTCCCTGTGGCAGGTGCCGGGTCTGCTTTCTGGGGCCTGCCCCTGTAGTGTGACATGTCACTGCAGAAAAACAGAAAGCAGATGTGGCAGGGCCCCCACCCCCACCTAGGCTACTTTATGAGCTGCCCCTGGGTCCTCTGAAAAAAACTGTCCCTTATGAGTATCTATTAATATTTACAACAGAAATGTGAAGATAGACCAGGGAACTGGCAAGATGGCTTAGCAGGTAAAGATGCTTGCTGCCACACCCGAGGACCCGAGTTCGTGTTCAGGGACCCACACGATGACATGAAAGCACTGCCTCTCACAAGGTGTCCTTTTACGGCTGCCTGCACCACGGTGCATGGATGCCCTCTTCTACAATAAATACATGTAAAAAAATTAAAAGAAGATGTAAAGGTCAGAAATAGAATGGTAGCCACCAGGGCCTCACCCTATCAGGCCTCACCCTATCCTCCAGTGGTTCTCAACCTTCCTGATGCGGTGACCCTTTAATAAAGCTCTTCATGTTGTGGTGACGCCCAACCATAAAATTATTTTTTGTTGCTACTTCATAACTATAATTTTGTTACTGTTATGAATTGTAATGTAAATACCTGATATGTGACCTCTGTGAAAAGGTTGTTCGACCCCCAGGTTGAGAATTACTTTTTTGCTACAAGCTACGTCCTCTCTCTGCTCTTACGGTTTTGAGACAAGTCTCACTGTGAAGCTCAGTCTGGGCTCAAACTCACAATCCTCCAGATGTTGTTTCCTAAGTGAAGTGCAGGGGTTATGGGGCTCAAACTCAAGTCTTCCAGATGTTGTCTCCTAAGTGAAGTGCAGGGCTTCTGCGGCTTGAAAAGACTTTTGATAGGCATTTAATAAATGGAAAAGTACCATTCTCAGGCTGTTGAGATGGCTCAGCGGTTAAGAGCACTTGCTGCTCTTGCAGAGGACCCAGGTTTGATTTCCAGCACCCGAATGGCAGCTCACAGCCATCTGTGTCTTCTTACTTCTGCAGGCACCAGGCACCCACACGCTCACATATCCACGCAGACAAGACACTCATATACATAATAATGACGTAATTTAAAAAGAATATTCTCTTAAAACAAGATATTGGGTGTGGTTATGCATGTCTTTTTAGTTCATCCCAGCTCGCTAGAGGAAGAGGCAGGTAGATCTCTGTGTGCTCCAGGTCACCCTAGTCTATATAGTAAGACCCTGTCTCAAAACAAGGAAGAAAAAAAAATGGAAAAGGTGATTTCTATCCCAGGTCCTTCCCTAAGCAGCATTGCTTTGAACCTCAGGGTTGTCTAGGAAGGTGTCCCTAAGGCATTTGAGCTACCCTTCTCCAGACAGAGGGGTTAATGAATGACCCCGGGGATCTAGCAGACCAGGGCAGAGGGAAGTCCATTAAGACCCATCTTCTACTGTCCTTTCAAGTCCCAGATCTGCCACCTATTTACTGTGGCAGTTAGGCTCTGGGAGCCTTAGTTTCTTCTATAAAGTGGGAGAATAATTTTCTGTCTGCCATAGGCTGTTGAAAAGATCAAATGAAATAGTATGCTCAAAGCCTTGAACACAGTGGTAGGTAAATGTTAGCTGATGGGGGATAGGGAAGGTACTCCTGTTATCTCTGCAGTTAGCTGTGGAGAGGAGGAAGTTAAGGAGAGACTTGAGGTTAATAACAGTTCACACTGGCAGGGAAGGGAGTGAACTCTGCCTTATACTGTTGCGCTTGACTGAGGCAGTGGTAGTGGGCAGACCATTTACCGTGGGGGTTGGATTCCACGTAGTCCCCTAGCTGTCAGTACCATTCCACTTCATTCAGTACCAGGCATCGTGCTGGGGGCAGACAGTGGTTGGGATCTCCATGATAGACCAGCTGAAGGGCAAGGCAGGGGCCTCCAGTGTGGCTCTTTGCTTATCGTCTTGAGTCTTGTTTATCCAGTGGTGGTCTAGTCTGCCAAACCTTTTCCTTAACGCTCCAGCCACAGAGTATGGCAAGATCTGCTGGAGCCCCTGCAGGCTCTCATTATTCCTTCCCTAGAAAGGAAGAGGTCAGCGCTGGAAGAGGCAGAGCTTTGCTCTCCCTGGATTTGACTCATGGGTGGTGGCTCTGAGCGTGTTATTAAGCTGAGGTGGCAGTCACTATAGGCTGAGTTTTCTTTTCTTTTCTTTTTTTTTTTTTTTGAGACAGGGTAGTTTTGGTGCCTGTCCTGGATCTCGCTCTGTAGACCAGGCTGGCCTCGAACTCACAGAGATCTGTCTGCCTCTGCCTCCCCAGTGCTGGGATTAAAGGCTTGCGCCACCACAGCCTGGCTAGGCTGAGTTTTCAATGCTTGGTTGCTCGGTTCTAGGTGGAGCCCTCGCCCTTGACATGTGTCTGCCAGTGATGTACCATGGCCACAGTAAAGAAAGGCAGACAAGAGTGTGGGCCTCATGCTCTGTCTCAGGACTGGAAAACAACTTAAGCATCCGTCCGTCCCTCTAAGAAGTGAAGGTTTCACAGATGAGGAATAACTTGTCAGTGGACTAGACCAGACATGGTCACCTTGAAGTGCTGAGTCATCATCATGTGATTGTTTTTAGTTTCAACCAGTGATGGAAACCCCTAATTTGATGTCACTTGTTCAGAAGAGTTAAGATTTGGGAGACGGTTTTAGAGCAGAGTGGAGTGATGGTGTGGTCGAGACACAGACCCCTCAACACACAGTATCCTCCTGGTACACCAATCTTTGGTCCATTCAGTAGTCTATGTTTACTTATTGTGACAGTGTAGATATTGTTAACAAACCACAGAACAAACTACAGTGAAATTTCCTTTTGTGGGTAACCTTTTGTTTTCCTTAGAACTAAGAATTAATTCATGTTTCTGGGTTCTAAAATAACAAAGTTTTCTATGTGTTTGCCTTTATTTGTTTTATCTTCATAATTTATTCAATTATAATTCTTTTATTAGTTCTTCCCTTAAAATCTTGCACCTACTAGATACTCTACATATTTTTATTTCCAGCAAGGGATGTTATTTCTAGAACCTTCTGTCCTTGAAGTGATGATTGCTTTTCAATAATAAAGCCTCCCAAGAAAGGAGATAAGAAATTTTCGGAGCTCTTGTTCCAAAAAAGATCCATATTTGGTTGATAGTTAGCCTGGGTATAAAATTTTATAATCAAATCATTGTGAAAAGTTTTATATCCTTATATTCTAAAGTTGTCGTTGCAAAGTTAGATGACATGTATTCATATTCTTCTGCATAGATATTTATTCCCTGGAGCCACTGGATTTTTATTTATCCATGTGTCCTGAGTCTTTGGGTAGATTTTGTGTCATTCATTGTCCTGGGCACTTGGACTGAGAGACTCAGGACCCTCAGCCCTGGGAGGTGTTCTTGCTTTGTGTCTCTGATAATTTTCTCCTGTTATGGTAGAATAATCATTTTACTGTGCTCATTTTCTGTGGTCTGGGGATTCCGCTAGGGCACATTGAAGATGCATGCTGGTGCCAGTCTCTGCTTTCTTTTCTTCTTTTATTTTCTCATTTTTGTTTTTTTTTTGAGACAGTGTTTCTTTGTGTAGCCCAGGCCACCCTGGAACTCACTCTGTAGACCAGGCTGGCCTCGAACTCAGAGATCCATCTACCTCTGCTTCCCAAGTGCTGGGATTAAAGGCATGTCACCACTACCCAGCTGCCAGTCTACTTTCACAGTATCTGGGACCTTGTCTTTCTGGCTCAGACATTGGAGGTGGCTGGGACTGCTCCACTGGGGACATGTGTTAGAGGCTTTGGCTCTGACTCAGTTCCCAGGTTCTCATCCCTGTGGTATCTGCTGGGCCTAAAATGTCCAAGATAGTTTCTTCCTGTGCCAGGGACTAGGGTGTTTGGAACATCTGGGAATTGGCTGTGTGTGTCTCTGCATACAACCTCTCTGTGTGGAGTGGCTCAGCAGGGCAGTCTCACCCGCCAGCCCTCACCTGCTGGCTAGCTTTCCCTAGAGTAAATGTTCCTAGAGATCAAGGTGGAAGCTTCGAGAATTCCTGTGACTCAGCCATGGAAGTTAAGTAATGGTATTTCAGTTCCATTGTCTTGGTCAAAATTTAAACAAAGGGCATCCAAGGGCATCATTATCAAGAGATGTGCCTCATCAGGAGATCAACTCTGGCTACTGTTCCCAGGCTTTTTTTTTTTTTTTAAATTATTATTATCTCTTTCTCTGGAACTCATTAGTCAAATATTAGATCCTCTGGTATTTTCTTTCTCCCTTATTCTCTTCTCCGCTCCCCTCCTCCCCATATGCTAGGGCTAGGCAAATGCTCTACTACTAAACTACAACTTCCAGTCCCCCATTATTTTCTGCTCCCCATGACCCCTTTTCTTGTGCCCTGACCATTCCATTTCTATAACATTTTCTCCACGTGTCACGGATACAAAAATCTTGTCTTACCTCTCTGAGGATATTAATTCCTGGTGGTTTTTGAAGGTCCCCCTGCTTCCGCCCATTGTTTGTTTCCTTAAGGTTCCTCTTGTTTATTTTGGCACCATGTTAGAGATTTCCTCAGGTCCTCCTTGCCTCTCTCTCTGTGTCCAAGAGGGAGATGCTAGGAAGCAAAGCTTCGTGGGAGACGTCGGCTCGCGGCTGCTGGGCTTCCTGCACAGTAGTGGGGTGATCGTGGTTGTTCGCAAGCTGATCTACCCATTAGAGAAACCTACCTTTTCTCAATGATAGTTCACTTTCCCACTGTGGTAGGGATGGGGAGCATCCCCGGGCTAGTGGGGAAGTGACTGGGGGAGGGGCTCCAACAGACTCAGCCTTTCTAGTATCTATGGTCTCTCTCCATCTTTTAGTTCTACATCTTAGGTGCAGGGCCTGGTACCTTCCCAGGTTTCTCTGGGGTGAGACATCCTCTCTTTTCAGTTACATCTTTCTTAACATGGCCAGTTCCCATCTTGCACCCATTGCCCATCTTCTGAGCACCCTTTCTTTCCTAGGCCAGATCTTCCTCTTCTGTTACATTTATTTTAGCCATTCAGACCCTTTTCTCGTTGTTTTCCGGGGGTTCGGAAGATGTGAGATAAATGCATGTGGTCAGTCTGACATGTCCATTACAGAAGTCTGAGCGGAAGATATCTGTCTCTATTTCCTAACGGAAGTGAAGGAACATACTTATCACTATTTGCAAGTGATACTTCATTGTGATAAATGTCATACACTCAGACTGAGTGAATCATAAAATGAACACTCTTACCCTTGCCATCCAGGTTAAGAAATGCTTGCCAGCTGGGGAAAATGCTGATACCCTGTTCCTTTGTGATTTTGTGCTTTTGCGCTGGAGTCTGAAGCTGTCTGTGACCTTGTGAGCTGGCTGCCTTTGCTCGGACCGTGATGCAGTTCTCAGCTGAGGCCAGGTAGTGGCAAACAGAGGCGCTAACCACGTGAGGAAAGCTGCTCCGTTGGCACTTTGCAAACGATGTAGCGAGGGCTGCAGGGCACAGGTGCAGCTGGGTAGGGATGTCTTCAGTGCCGGGGAAATGGAGCTCTGGTCTAGCAGGTGACTTGCCTGCTGTGCCCTCCTTGGTACTTGGCCTCCTCACTGTTCCCTTTGCTTTTATAGCCCTACTGTGCCTCCTGGGGCCTCCTCTCCTCTCATGGTCCCCTCCTCTACCTCTGTGCTTCTGGACTCTGCTTCTGGCGAGGGTCCGGTGCTTTCTTCATCCCCCCGTGTCTGAAGCAATTGCCTTATCATCTGCCTTTTGCAAACTTTGTTCTTCCTTGTTCGTGCATCATGGTCAAAGCAGCCATTACGCATATTTCTGAGAACTGGATCTTCAGCTGTTTAACTGTCTTCTCCCCTACCTGCAGCTGCCGAGCCCTCTTAGCTTTGCTCCGTAAAGTCTTAGGAGTCAGATGCTTTCGTTCCCTTGGCCATGAGCACAGTCTGCTCCTCCCATTTCCTTCCTCTCTGCCTCCAGCCTTCTTCTCTGCTGCCCCGAAATTCACTCCTTGGAGACAGGCAGAACACCCAGACCCTGCTTTGGAGACCAGTCAGGTAGAGCTAAGATTGCGTAGCGCCTGTGTTCCCCTACTCTGCTGTCCTTAGACCCCCCCCCTTCCCCGTTCCTGTCACGTTCTTCAAAGTTTTCCTTTAACTGGATCTGTTTTGCTTTAACGGACCCGCTCCTGAAGGCAACTTTGAGCCATTACCATAAAAGGACAACCAGCATGGCCTGCTCTGAACGGGTTCCTGTAAAAGCTGTGAGTGTTGCAATGCAGACTGTCCCACGCGATCTCGGGAGCCAGCAGGGTTGCATGTACCCCATGCAGGGAAGCAGCGCGACATGCAAGTCCCCCTTTTGCTGGTGGTGGTCAGGGTCATGGACTCTGGAGCCAGACTACCCTAGTTCAAGGCTTGCTCTGCTACTTTCCAGTAACATGACCGTGGGCAAGTTACCTAACCTCTCTGAGCCTCAGTTTCCCCATCAGCACAATGGAGCCAATAATATTTCCTCCAAAGGATGTTGGTGAGTAGTTAATGAGAAGCCCTGGCGGATTGCTGGTGTCAGCCTGTGGAAGGCCGCTGTCGCTTCCTCTCTGATACCTTAGCTTATCTCCCAGTAGGCTCTCTCTTTCCTGGACCTCATGGAACTTCGTTACGTATCTCTGTTTCCTTTATGTGCGTATAGAGTGCCACTAGGGTGTTTTTCACGTCTGCCTGGATCATCTTGGATACTTGGAAATAACCCAGACGTCCTGACTCTGCAGAGGCAGCCTGCCTTGACTGCCAAAACTCAAGCTTCGAGGGCCGGAGAGGGCGCAAGCTGCTGCTCCCCCCACCCCCCCCTGCAGTGGCACACAGGCCCGGCTGAGATGCATTTCTCACGGTGAACGAAAAGAACAGTGCAGTTGGTGTCAGAGAACTGGGCTGCAGAGCCCATCTCTCTCATTTCCATGCTGTGACTTGAGGTCCTCACTGGACCCCTGGAGCTCCCGCCGGCTCATGTGTGAGCTGTAATGCTTTGGTCGGCCCTAGGAGCCGCTTCTTCAGCAAAGGCTCACCTTCGCAGGGAGTGATGACTTGCCTATGTGGGTACCCCATGGGCGGTGATGGGGGCTCACAGCTGCCTCTCCATGACTCATTGGTCCTGTTGTGTCTTGTGCCTTCTGGCTGCTCCTTTTCTTACCCTTGTCCCAGTTTAGGGCTTCAAGGTTCTTCAGGAAAGGGCAGAGCCATCTGTAACCCACACATCCGAAGAGATGCTGCAGCCGCCTGACCTTGGGCAGGCTTCCCCAGGTTCCCAGATGCTGATGTCTCTTGCTGCTTGAGTGTGGCCTTTAGTTGAGTCTATGCCTAGCATACCTAACTACCTCCTGTGCAGCCCTGGGCCTCTTTCTCCCCAGCCAGGGCCTTTGCTGTTCGTCCACACCTTATGGGAACCTGTGAGCTCCATCAACCCCCTCTTCTTCTCTTCCTTTACACAGGGCCCTGCTGTTCAGTAGGTGCTTTGTAAATGCCTGTCAATAAATGTGTAGTGCTTCCTGACATATTTTCTGGGATTGTGGCTGCCCATTTCTGGCATGCTCAGCCTGAGCTGACTTCTCGTAGAAGAAGATGAGGGAGGCATCTCCGTTATTCTCGGACTATATAATTAAGCTGTCAGGTGACATCTCCTAGGTTTCTCCCTGGTGCTGCTGGTCTCTGTATCCATGAACCGTGGAATTGAATTGGGCTGGGGTTTGCCATTGGGGAGAGATTCAAGTCACCAAAGGTCCATCATTGTGCTTTGGATCTCTGAGGTGACCTTAGACTATACATGAGGATGAGATGGACCACCTAGGTCAACTCTGCTGGGTGCCAGTATGTGAGCAATACTGTTCCATCCCGGGTTCATTAAGAGGGCTTCCTCCACCATACCCTCTCATTCCCGGATCTCCTGCTGCCGCTGCCTTCTCCACACTGTTAGTTCTTCGGGGGTCCTGCCCTTCTTCCACATTGGCCCCAGCATAGCAGGGCGGATGTAAATGCCTGGCTGCTGTGCACACTCAGGGTATCTGTGCCACTCTCTCTGTCTTCTACCAGGAGGGGAGTGGGGATCTCACATCCAGCCTTCTAGACTCAGGAGCACCTACATCCAAGTTACCCAGATTTTATTTGCTCTTGTTTCTGTCCACCTCTGCTCTCTGACTGGCTTCCTGCTCCTTCTCCATCAGACTTACTGCTTTCAGTTGGGGCAACAGCCGTCATCTGTTGAGTTTCTGCTGCACATACCCAGGCACTGTGTTGAGGGCTTTCCAAGCCTTTTTGAAAATGTCAGGGGCGGGAGATTAGTACCACTTCAGATGAGGAAGCTGAGAGGCAGAGAGGGGAAATAAACTGACCACATAGCTAGTCAGTGCTGATGTTGGGAGTCAAGTCCATGCCTGTCAGACACTCACACTAGTGCTCTTGAACTTCCTGTCTCCCTCCCTCAGGGCTGGAGCCTGACTCTCAACTTGTAGTTAGCATGGTCTTTCAAAGACTTCGCTTCCCACCCATGATGATATCCCAGCATGTCTGGATGCTGGAATGAGGCTGTGTGAGCAATGCTGCTGAGTCCTGGATCTCTGCACGTGGCCCGGCAGGTAGCTGCTGCTGCTGCTGCTGCTGCTGCTGCTGCTGCTGCTGCTTCTCCTTCTTCTCCTCCTTCCTCCCCTTCTTCTTTTTGAGACAGGGTTTCTCTGTGTCATCCTGACTGTCCTGGAACTTGACCAGGCTGGCCTCAAATTCACAGAGATCCTCCTGCCTCTGCCTCTTGTGTGCTGGGATTAAAGTCGTGCACCACCACGCCTGACTTCTGGTAGACTTCTTTGAACGTGAACCCTCAGCCTCCACTACCTAGTCCCTGCAGTCTGTGCTCTGCCCAGCCTGTCCAGGGACCACATGATTCTCTGCTCACACAAAGTCTATTCTTGTAGAGGGAACAGGAGTCAAGAGTCAGCTCACCCATTCTATCTGCTCTGCAGAGGAGTGAGCAAAGACACCAAGAGGCAGAGAGTGCTGTTCACCGGAACCAGAGCTCAGCTTGACTTCTAAGCCACCTCTCCCTCCCCTGTCTGTTTCTCAGGCTGGGTTCTCTTGGAGCATTTGATTTTTGTTCTCGTTTTTTAGGCCATCGTTTCTGGTCTAGTTGGCTCTGTAGGGTGGGACATGTGACAAATTGTAGCTCGAACATCTCTCCGAATGCATGACTGAGCTGCAGGTGCTTGAGAGCGCGCTGACTGTGGGAAAGAAAGGGTCCTGAACCATGTGTGTTCACCACCTCTGCCGCAAAGCAAGGGCACACTCATCACTTGGGGCCTAGTGGACCCAAAGGCAGCTGGAGAGGAAATTAAGCAGCAGGAACCTCTGGCTCCCTTTTGCTTGTTCCTTTTTCACAAATTGAGATGTAATTCATATACCCTGAAATTCACCCTTGGAAAGTATATGGAGTTCTCTAGGCTTCACTACACTCACAGGGTTGTGCAATCATGACGGCAGTCTAGTTCTAGAGCATTTTAACCACTCGTTAGCTGTGTTCGCTTTGCCCTCCTCCTTCAATATCTTGGCAACCACTAATCTGCATTCTGGCTTTGGGTTTGACAGTTCTGGGACCTCTCATGGAAAGGGAGTCATCTAGCGCAGTGGTTCTCAACCATTCTAATGTTGTGACCCTTTAATACAGTTCCTCATGTTGTGGTGACCCCCAGCCATAAAATGATTTTTATTGCTACTTTATAACTGTAATTTCATTACTGTTATGAATCCTAGTGTAAATATCCGTGTTTTCTGATGATCTTAAGTACCCTGGCTGTTTGACCCTAAAGGGGTCACGACCCATAGGTTGAGAACCACTGGTCTAGCGTGTGTCCCTCTTTGGCTGGCTGTTTTCACTTAGCGTTATGCTTTCAGGGTTCGTCTGTATCATAGTGTATATCCACGCCTCCTTCCTGTTTATGGTGGAACAATATTCCATTTTATAGACCGCTTGCACATGGCCCATCACTTGGGTCATTTCTGCCTTTTGCTCCTGTGATTCGTGTTTTACATCCCTTTTTGTTTTGTTTCCTTGAGAAGCTAGTCAAAGCATACAGCTGTCTGGATTCCTCTAGTTTGGCGAATTTGGAAAGCAGTGTAAGTGCCTGTGTGGTGGCTGGGGAGCTGGGGTGGCGGGAGATGAAGGTTTGTGAGAACTCTGTCAGAGGGAGGCCTTGCACCTGGCCCCAGGGCCATGTGTTGCTGGGTGGGTATTTTCTTGCTGTTGATTATTAACCAGTGGGTGGTTATGAGCCTGAGAGCAAATCTCCAGGGGCCAGGACTGTTGCTTTATTTGAGAGGATAGAAATGTTTTTCAAGACATTTAAACAGCCTGGCTCCTTGCTTCTCTTTCTCCACTTGGAGGCTAGATCACCACATTGTTTTATTTATTGATTGATATCTTATCTTAGTTTTTTTTTTTTTTTTTCTCGAGACAGGGTTTCTCTGTGTAGCTTTGGAGCCTCTCCTGGGACTCACTCTGTAGACCAGTCTGGCCTCGAACTCACAGAGATTTGCCTGGCTCTGCCTCCCTAGTGCTGGAATTAAAGGTGTGTGCCACCACCGCCTGGCAGGGTGTTTTTATTAAGTGCGCTCCAGTGCACGCATCTCTTTGTGTGCACGTGTGCATTGGTGTGCCCACATACCACAGCATGCAGGTGGAAGTCAGAGGACAGCTTGTGGGAGTCATTTCTTTTCTTCTACCATGTGGGGGCTTGGAGGTTGAACCCAGGTCATCAGGCTTCTGTGGCTTTGCCACTGAGCCATCTTGCTGGTCCCAAATCACCATTTTATGAATCATATTGTTACTACCCTAGTCTAAATTTGTACAGAACTTCATTTTCTTATTCCACAGCGTTGCTTTTAATTCCTCAGAACATCGCTACTCCTGTGTTTGCAGTTGAAGGCACCAAGGCAGAGAGGCGAGGTCCTGTGGCAGAGTAGCAGGAAGGACCAAACTTGAACCCAGGACTCTTGATTCTAACTGTAGGACACTGCATAGCACTGTGCAAAAGACCGAGTGCTGTTGCAAGAGGCCCAGGTCAGAGCCTTTTGAGGGTAGAGACACGGACCCTGGATGCTGAGGTGCCATCGTAGTGACCTCCCAGGGGTTCTGCCCAACTTTACCTAGGTGCATCCACTTCTGCTCTAGGACGCTCTGTTCTAATCTGCCTAGACTGCATTTTGCTAAAGCCAGGTGGGGCCTCTTCTGGCCACCCTGCACCCTCCCCTCTGCCCTGGGATCCCCTGTGCTTCTAGGAGCCAATCTCAGAGTGGAGAGCTTTAGCCCCTTTGGCTCTGCAGCAGCAGAGATGCTGAATGGGCAGTGCCTCCAGAACCCCCGGGTGACCTGCCCATTCAGTGCCTGCAGGCCTCTCTATTTCAGCTGAGAGGAGAATCTTCCTCCTCGCCCCCCTGCCTTCTCTCCAGTTTCCTCTTCCCTTCTCTCCACCACCTGTCCCTGTCACTAGCACCTTCCTTTATGTGTTTCCTGGATAAATATGGGGCCCTGTGTCCTTACAGCATGTTCGTGTTTGTCTGGGTCAGTGGGAGGGGCAATTTCCCCTCTCGGAATCACGACACCATGGATCACAAGAAACCTGTTACTTCTGCTAATGATTTACCTTCTGCTTATAACAAATGAGAGTGGTCAAGGTTATCCCTGGATAGAATCACACCAGTTTCACCTCCTCATGTGTGATGTGTTTGCTGACGGAGAGAGAAAGAGCAGGAACTGTACTGCACGTGAAGCTCTCACCTTATCTTATCTTTGTGCCAGCTGGTGGCTAGGTCTGGCCTGGGGGTGGCAAGAGCTCGCATATAAATGTCATTGTCATGAGGGCTGGGGCAGGACAAGGTCGGCCTCAGCTGATCAGAGTAGGGGGTGGGGTCGTGGTAGAAGCTGGGAGTTCACCTTCTTCATTCTGATCTTTCCATCACAAGGGCAAGGGTGGAGGTGAGAGCCTGGGCTGTGTTGTTACTTTCCCAGGGCTGCTGGTACCAAGTGCTAGATCTGGCTAGAGGCAACAGACATTTCTTTTCTCAGTTCTGGAAGTTGGGACTCCAACAAGATGTCTGTAGAAACATACTCACTTGGTGACCGTGGGAAGAGTCCTCCCTGACTCTTGCAGTTCCTGGCGGTTGGTGCAATCTGCAGCATTCCTCCCCTGCAGCCACATCATCTTACCGTCTAAGTCCATCATGCCCTGGTGGAGACGTGGGTCTGTAACTTTACAGTTACCTTCTCTTCTTACACGGCCACTGGGCTGGAGGGGGGGGGGGCGTGTTAAAGGCCCATCTCGATCACATCTGCAGAGACTCTGTTTTCAAATAAGGCCCCACTCATAGGTGTTGCAGATTGAGATGTCAATATACCCTTTTTTTTTGAGGGGACACAGTTTTTTTTTTTTTTTTTAAAGATTTATTTATTGTGTATACAATGTTCTGTCTGCATGTATGCCTGAAGGCCAGAAGAGGGCGCCAGATGGTTGTGAGCCACCATGTGGTTGCTGGGAATTGAACTCAGGACCTCTGAAAGAGCAGTTAGTGCTCTTAACTTCTGAGCCATCTCTCCAGCCCAAGGGGACACAGTTTAACTGACAATAGACATTTAGCTCTTAAATTGGAGGAAGGGATGGAGCCAAGAATGTGCCAAGAGGGATGGCGAGTGTGCCTCTATTATGGGTGTACTTGAAGCCATCTATCTACCACGGCATGGCTGGAAGTTCTCGGGTGAGCCCAGAGCAGCCTGATTCTCTCTTGGGGGATTTGCCTCTTCTCCATTCCCTGACAGCCTCCCACCTTCCAAGGGAGTTGCCCTTATCTTTATCTTGGAGTACCTGAGTGTGGTATTTCTCACCCTAGACCAACCTTCCTTCTTCCCCTTTCTGGCTCTCACGGGACAGGCCCGTGAGAGGAGCAGTGGCTGCTTGACAGAGGGATGAGTGGCCGAGGAAGAGGCACAGGGCAGAGGCTGTGCTGGGCCAGCTTCATCAGGAGGCAGGTGAGGGCAGGGCCGAGTTACATATGGAAAGTGAGCTTGTGTTGAGAGGCAGACAAAGCTCCTGCATTCATGTGGTATGTGTGTGTGTGTGTGTGTGTGTGTGTGTGTGTGTGTGTGCCCGCCCACACATTGCTGAATATTGTCCTTTCTGGTTCTTGGGCCAGTAACAGTCTGGACTAGGAGGGAGGAGACTGCTTCCACCTAAATCCTCTTACAGAGATGCAGGAAGAAGTTAGGACACAGGCAGATGGAGGGGAGAGAAAGGGAGCTGGCCGGGGTTGAGGTTAGTGGAGTCATGTGGATTCTGAGCCACGCCAGATGTTCACCAGCCTCCCTGTCTGGCTGCTTAGAGGACAGAGCGGGTGGCTGGCTGCAAACAAAGCAAAGGTCTCTCTAATAGACAGCATGGCCCTGTCCCTAGCCAGGTTTCTCAAGAAGTGTTATTAGACTGTCTTGGCCTCTGATCTTGGGGAGCCGGTGTGAGACTGTATTTGGGCTCAAGGGCTGGGATTTCTCTCTGGAAAGTTGGGGAGTATGGCTCTAGGGGATGTGGGCTTCCTTCATGAAGCAATCTGGATTGGGGCTGTCCCTACTACTGGCAGGCCATGAGCTGAGAAGAGGTACAGAGTGTTCTCTCCAGTGGGGAACGGTGGGTCTTGGTCATTTAACACAGACATGGGCAATGGTCTGCCTGTTGGGTCTTCAGGGTGTGGCTCCTGTGAAGCTAGGAGCTTTAACAGCTCAGTTTGGATCTTTGTAGGCTCTCAGGATTATTGTCTTGACTTTCCATTCCTCCCCTCCAGGGCATAATCAGAGTCCCTGGCCCACTGGGGGAATCCCCCATCTCTGCCCAGATGGCCCTGTTGCATAACTCGCTGTGGAGAGTTCTCCCAACCTAAGCAGTCTGCCTGGTGATGGGACAGCAAACAAGCTCTCTCTGGTCACCAGCAAGGGCCAGATGGGAAGTGGGGAGTATGTGAGAGGAGCGTTTCCATGGTGACACAACTCTGTTTAGCTGCTTCAAACCTGGTCCTACCCCACATGGACTAAAATAAGTTTTACCTGCAGCTTCCACAGCAGGCAGCCCTGTCCTCCCAAAGTTGGGTCTGTGGCCAGGGTGTGTGTGTGTGTAGTGCATGTCCAAATGGACAGAAGCGCCCATGGGAAAGTGAATTCCACATGATGACCCCTTTCCCTATCTCCCTCTGAGCCTAGGCCTGTGTCTTTTAGAACTGGTAGTTCTGAGACTTTGGGTACATCTGAACCATGTGAGAAGCTAGGTAAAGCAGATTCTTGGGGTCCATCCTCGGAGATTCTGGCAGGCCCCTGAGGACTCACATGTCCTGATGGACCTGGGCCTGCCCTTGCCACAGTCCTGCTTTGTATATTAGTACATTCCAGTGAAGAAATGCAGTCAACTTCAGTTTTCTGCATCATCTGCTATGTCTTCAAGCTCAGCTACTGCTAGATCACAGAGGGAAGGTTCAAGACAGCCCTTGTTCACAGCTTCTGTGTCCTTTGGTCTCTTTGCAGGAAGCAGGAGCTGGCCAACAGCTCGGATGTGACCCTCCCAGATCGGCCACTGTCCCCTCCTCTCACTGCACCCCCAACCATGAAGGTAAGAGGCTCAAAGCCAGGAAGTGGGAGGGAGGGGATGCCTGGGAGCATCGTGTGGCCTCGAGGTTGTTTTAGCTTCATGTCCAGTTGCTTCTGTCCCCGTGCGGCCATGGAGGGCCCAACGCTTCGGACGACCGTGTCTCGTTAAGTCGGGTGGAGTGGGAGAACAGTATGGCTGACGTGGCGTCTGTGTCAAGGGGCAGTGAAGAAACAAACCGGGCCGTAGTGGGGTTGGCAGGATGCTGGAGTGAGAAGCCGCGTGGAATGGTGGGATCGAGAACAGGGAGTCCACATGGGATGAAGTAGAGGGGACAGAAGGTGGCTGGGTATTAAAGACTCTGCCATCCGAGATAGGCGGGGGCTGGGAGGGCCCTCTAGGACTTGGAGAGCATTTGAATGCCAGTCTGCCTGTTTTTGATAGGCCCCTCCGAGATGGCTTTGTTACCCCAGTCTCTGTGGGAAAGCTGCCTGTTTTGGAGAGAACTCTTTCTTTGGTTCCAAGCCTAGGACCTCCCCTTCCCAGAAAGGGGACTTTGCCCACCCCCCTTCCATGCCCTTCTGCTTTCGGTCTCCACCTCCAACTTCCATGGGATGACAACCTCATGTTGGCTCAGCTGCACCTCACCCCCAACTCCCACCTTCACACTTTGTTGGGTAAAGACTAGATCTGAGGAAGTCTCCCGCTTCCCGTGCCATCTGAAGGGCCCTCAGGGCCTGTTGGTATGTCGGTCCTGTGGCTCTGCTCTGAGATGATTCACAAGTAGTAATTGGCATCTCTTCCCTGCTGCTCTGGGCGGCTCCCCTTTTCCCTGACACCCCAAAGACAGCAGATAAACTCCTTCCCATGGCATGTATCTACCTCACGCTGGAGCAGCATGGCATTTGTGAGATATTGACAATGATAGCAGAGCTCTGGTTGGGGCAGGCATTCAGAGGCAGGTGGGATATGGGACGGGGCACAAGATGGATGGTACAACTCTCTTCTTGGTGAGAATGCCTGGGCATCCAAAGTCAGCCTAGTCTGGGATAGTATGTGACCCAACTGCTGGGGTTGGTTGGCTGGCACAGAGGAGGATGTGGCCCGTCTGAGTTTCAGCCCTTCAGTCTGCAGAGTTGGCCGTGGGAAGATTGTCTCTGCTCATGGACCGCAAGAGTTTACAGGGATAATGAGGAAGCCTAGGAGTCAGAGGGTTCTCTTGGCACGCTCCACTTGCGTGACTGTTTAATTCATTCAACACTCAGTGTTTATTTGAGAATTGCATTAGTCAGGACTCTTGGTTGCAAGTGACAGAAACACTATTCACTGACGCTTAGGAACTTTCCCAGGCCTGGCCTCATCTGGGGGAGCCTGCCTCTTCCCCGCTCTCTTCTTCTGTGATGTGTTTCGTTCCTCGTTAAGCTCTGCTTCAGTGATGGCAGGATCGTGACGGCATCTCCTCTGAGATGAGTAGCTCTCATGGAAAAAGAATAGCTTTTTGCCAGTAGTTCTGACAGAGCCCCAGGGAGGAAGCCCACTGGCTAGACAAATGGAATGCTGTGATTGGACAGGCTTGAGTCTCATGACCTACACCAGGGAAACTGAGAGAAGGACTGGGGTGGCTCCTGGAAGGAAAACTGAAGCACCGCTCTAAGAGGGGGAAATGGACACAGAGTGGGTAGGGCCCCTTGCAGGGGCTGCTGAACCCATAGGCCCAGTGCTGGGTGGGTGCTTAGTGACCCAGGGATGAAAAAGATGCTGAGCTCTCTTTTTTCTTGGAGTTCGTAGTCCACCCAGGGAGCCAGAAGTTGAGAAAGGAAAGGCAAGAAAGAGGGATGGACAGTTAGGGGAGGTGAATGTTCCCAGGGGAAGCCCCATATCCCTCAGGGAGGATAAAGGGATAGGCCTTGAGGAGATTTTGGAGAGCAACAGGCAGGGCTTCTTGGAGGACATGCTGTTTCAGCTGGCCCTGAGAGTTGAGGGAGACTTACATCAAGGTAGAGAGTCATAGTGGCATTCGAGACCCTTGCTACTCAAAGTGAGGTAAAGGGACCAGTCACACTCGCAGTATCGGTGAGCCTCTCAGGAACGCTGAGTCTCGGGCCTTGCTTCAGATTGCCCAATGGCACCTGCACCTGACCAGAGGCACAGAGCAGCTCAGGGATCCCAGAGAGGAGGTGGAAGAGGCGAGAGGAACTGGAAAAGACTGTAAGTGCTGGAATATCCTGAGCTAGGGGTGAAGAGTCTAGACCTGAAGGCAGACTCTAGGTCAAGCAGAAGTTTTGCTAAAGATTTTAGATTTTTTTTTTCCTAGTTAAGGGCACTGGAAGGTGCTGTTTTGTTTTTGTTTTCTTTTAGACAAGGTCTTGCTGTGTAACTCAGACTGTTGACCCTTCTGGCTTTGGCCTCCCGAGTGCAGAGATCACAGGTGTCCACCACCCCTGGCTGTGATGGGGCCTGCAAGCATTCACCCTGACTGCTGCGAGGACCAGAACAGTGTGAACCAGCAGATGTACTGGAGGCTGCTGTTGGAGGACAGGGGAAGAGGGTGGGATTTTGCCCAGGGTACCAGCAGGGTTATTTGGAAGTAGATAGAGCTCAGAGTTCTCAGGTGATAGGTTGATGAGACAAGGTGATTCGAAGAGAGAGAGGCAAGAATGGTCCCGAGGTCTGGAGCCATGGAACTTGGTGCAAGCGCTTTCTGAGGTGGGATAGTTTAGCTGGGAGGAAAAGGGTCAGGTTGTTCGTGCTGTGTTCACAGGCTGGGCAGATGTCTAAGGAGGGTGTGGAGTGGGAAGAGGAGATGTTCTTGGGCTGGTATGGTGGAAGAAGCTGCCCATAGACAGGAGGGTATGGAGTGGGAAGAGGAGACGTTCTTGGGCTGGTATGGTGGAAGAAGCTGCCCATAGACACAGAGGAAAGAGCACTCCGCAGTGAGGGATGGACAGCTGAGCCAGTTGCTGGGGTGAGGCCAAGTGTGATGTGGACTGCACAGAGGAACACTGTGCAGAGTGGCCTGGTGTTTGCTGGGCTATGACTAAGGCCAGTTCTGGAGAGGTGGGGTGACAGCAGATGGCAGTGCTGAGGAGTGAGTGGCGATGCCGAGCGTCAGGGAGTGGAGACCCGTGAGATGGGGAGACTCTAGTGTGTGGACCTATTGAAAGCAGAGAGCCAAGTGGTAGAAGGAGGCTGAGGTGGGGGAGGGAGGAGAAGAGGGAGAGAGAGATGAGAGAGAGGTAGAGAGAGAGATATCAAGGAGTCTGTTGTGCTTTGGCTATTGGAGTTGTGAGTTGTCAGGGAGAGAGCCTCAGGCAGGCCCAGAGCAGACCCTGAACCATCCTCGGTGAACTTTGTGACTCATAATCAGAAGGCATCCCCTACTTCAGACACCATCTTTTGAAAAACTCTTTGAATTCAGCTCAGGAAGTTCCCAGCCTGTGACTTTTGTGTCCAGACTCCAAAGGCAGGGTCAGCTAGGCAAGAAAGGAGCTGGGCTTGCCCTAAAGATTTTGGGTGGGGATCTTGTCCAAGATAGCTGGTCTTGGGGTCTGTTGTCTCTGGTTTCTTTGTGTCTGTCATGGTTTATTCTGTGGCTGTGGTTTGACTCTCTGGCTAGGAAATTTCCCCATTGTATGAAGTTAACTGCTTTCCAGGGATTTAAAACCACAGTGCTCACAGCGCACTGATTTGTTCAGCACAGATGGAGAGTTCCAAGGCTGTTCTCATCCATCACTGCTCCTGCTCTTTGCTGGTTTGTCCATCCTGCCGGGGACTGAGCTCCTGGATGACCCTTTCTTGGTCTTTGGGGCCCTTGGCTCCTGACTTCGGGTGGTTGAGTTGTTGTGGACAGCCTGAGACCTCCAGGTTGAAGGAATGTGCTCTGGGCCTTGGTCTGAATCTTTACTTTTTTTTTTTTTTAGATTTATATACTTTTATTAAACATGTATAGATGTTTTGCCTTCATGTATATCTCTGAGCTATGTGTATACAATGTCTGTACAGAGCAGAAGAGGGTGTCTGATCTCCTTGGAACTGGAGTTACAGATGGTTGTGAGCGGCCATGTGGGTGCTGGGGGTTGAACCCGGGTCCTCTGGAAGAGCAGTCTTAACCACTGAACCATCTCTCCGGTCTCTGTCTTATATCTAGGAGATCTTTTCTTGCCTCCCTGGTTTTGTTTCTGTTTCCAGGGTGGTATCAGACAGTCACATTTTTATTTTGAACTTGTTATTCTTTGACAATTCCACATGCACCCGCACACTCCCCGTTACCTTCTCCCATCCTCACCCCTGCATGCCCCTTGAGCCTTTTTCCCTTTACAGCAAGTTCCTTCTTTCATGTGTTTTTTTGAGACAAGGTCTCTCACTGGCTGAGAGCTTGCCAAGTAAGCCAGGTTGGCCGGCCATCGAGCCCCAGGATATTTTACCTATCCAATAGCCCAGTAGCTTGTCTGTGGCTCTCCAGAGTTAAGGTTAAAAGTGCCCACTGCCACACCTGGCTTTAACTTTGTTTATTTATTTAGGTTTTTTTTTTTTTTTGGTGTGTGTGTGTGTGTGTGTGTGTGTGTGTGTGTACATTTGCCACATCTCAAGTATGGGGGTCAGAGAGCAACTTGTAGGAGTTGATTCTCTCATTCTGCCATCTGGGTCCCAGGAATTGAATTCAGGTCGTTAGGTTTGGCAGCAAGCGCCTTTTCCTGCTGAGCCATAGCTGTTGGCGCCACGCCTGGCTTTTTTAATGGGTTCTGGGGATTGAACTCAAGTCCTAATGCTACATGGCAACTCCTTTCCTGACTGAACCATCTCCCCAGCCCCTTGAATCAGTCTTCTGCCACCCAAGCAGGTGCCTGGAAAGAGAGGCGCTCCCCTGGTTCCCTTGGTCAGGTGACTCAAATGCAGAATACTCCTTTGGTTGATGAGCTTGGGTCAGGGATTGGTGATCCATTTCCTTTATAGATATGTGGAGTTCCAGACTGGTCCCTCTCTCCCACTGTGCAGCTTGTTTCCCTAGGGGATTTCCTACCCCCAATATGAAGCTGAGAAAAAGCTGAGCAGATGGGCTGAAACAGGAGCCCAGTTCCTAGCCAGAGCCCAAGCCGAGGACGGGCAGGGTAGGCTAGGAGTGGGGTGGGGAACTGGCTGCCTGGCTGTGCAGTGGATTGCTGCCAGGGCTTTATTCTTCCAGTTTGATTTTCACATCCACAAGGACCGGTAGGCATTTAGCAGACCCCACAGTGTGCCTAGCTTTGTACGGGTCCCCATGGACCACCCAGAAGCACTGGTCCTTGACCCTCAAAGAGCCTCCACCGGGGACCTTAACTTAGCAGAGGAAGCCATATGGCTCAGCATGTGACAAGCTCACAGATTAAAAGTGGCTTCTCACTGGGGAGGAGAGGAGAGGAGGAGCTGGAGATGAAGGAGATGAAGGCCCTGGGAAGGAAGGTTGGGCTGCCTCCTGGGGAAGGAATTAGGGCTGACCCTCAGGTTCTCTTGAAGAATGTCCTAGACATTGCGAATGTCCTAGAAGCATCTCCTAGACATTGATTTCTCCGGGGCTTGAACTGACTATGACCTGAACTGCCAGAGTTGTTTTTGGAGTCCCAAATAGGTTGGTCAGGTGGCCGGTGACCCTTCTTTAGCTTTCCAAGTCCTCCTTATGCAAGTCTGAGACATTCCAGGTCAGATGTTCTCCTTTGTAGACGAAGGTGATGGAAGCTGGGGCTCCCCTGAGAGAGGTGCAGACAGTTTGTTCCTATGTTGGTCCTTCAGGGTCTTAGCCCCAAGGCCACTAATCCCTTCTCCCACTCTCCCTCAGTGGTAGGGGAGGCAGCTGTACGAGCTTTGTAAGTGTGAAGGAAGTGGACATCGGAGGACCCTCTCGGCATCCCTTTGGGCTGAGGCTCCAGCTCACCTTTTTTCTGCACTCACTCTCTCCCTCCTCAATCGTCACACTGACCCATGGCCAGTCCATCTCCCTTCTTTGTCCCTGGTGCCAGCCCCCAGTCCTTATTATTATTGTTGTTGTTGTT